>JAUYWI010050008.1:0-17932 GCA_034780595.1 Parotoplana pacifica
ATTTTTTTTGGGGCGGGGGGGTCTCATGTTGTGCCCTGTGGACAAAAATTAATATTTTAATTTCAGGATTGACTTTTTTATATTGACTTTTCACAAAATTGCAAATTTTGTTCCAGAGTGACTTACCTGGAGGGTCCATCACGGGACTTTTTTGTTGGGGGTATGAAAAAACAATTTACGTGAAAAGCTGCGGACCTTCAATTGTAACAATGTTGCATCTTAATCGGAGTTATCATTTTTGCACTAGAGAATAATAGGTGCTAGGGGGGTGTACACCCCTTCCCCAATATCAGCGAAAGGTTAAGATATCTCCATGCAAACATGTTTTTAGATAAGCTAACGATTTAAGAATGAAATTATAGAGATTTAAAAATGAATTTTTGAGACTAATGCGGATTAACTTCGACTTACAACATTAGTTAAAATAAAATGCAGACGCAATACCAAACTAGCTGCTATGAAATGTACAAAATATATTTGATCGACTAAAATTTATAAACTCTACATAAACTGCATATTCAGTATATGGGTATCTACATCATTTTATAAAACCTCAATATTCCATAGTGCTTAACTGGGGTGAGAAAATAATATAAGATTGGCTCAAAAGGCCCAGAAGTTCATAGCTCTTCCAAAACAATTCCAAAAATAATTAAATTAAATAAAATCTTGAGAAGCAACTGACCATAGTCCTATATTTAATAATTAGAAAATTAAATTACTCCCAGACCAAAAGGTAGTTAGCTCAAACTCTAAAATAAATGAAATTACTTTTAGCGTTAGCTCTCATTAGATAATATGAATGCTGTTGAGATTTTATTTAGATATGACATTTAAAAATATTAAATCAAATAAAATCAATAATCTGAAAACAAATGCTATAAGTCAAAGTTTATGGAAGAAAAACGGAGCATTTTAGACATCTAGCACTAAGAATTTTCTTTCAATTTTGACTTTGTTAGCTCTAATATTCAAAATATTTTTAAGATTTGAGCTAATAACTTTTGATCTTTTGGTTTTTAATGATTTTCTTTTTGTAATGATTCCATGTAGGTGCAATATTGATGCCCCTAAGAGCAGCAGCTAAATAGAAAGTAACTAAAACGACCCTAATCAATACGCCATAAAAGTTGTGAGCAGTAATTAAAAATGTTTGTTGTTATGCAAAATTTGCATCCTCAGAAAGTGGTGGATTAAATTAAAGTTCATATCGTCGAATATTCGTAATTAAGCGGAAAAAAGTAAAATTTTAATCAAAGTTCATATGTGGCGACTAAAGTTTCATGTGATCAAATGACTACAAAACTATTTATGAACAATAGATGTGTTTTAAAATTGTTTGTTGCTAATATAAGGGGAAATTTGAGAGATTATGTAGGGAAATTAATATTTCATTTGATCAAATACCCATAAATGCATATCTGTGTAGATTAAATGAGTAATAATTGCTTGTTGCTATGCAATATTGGTGCCCCTATCAACAGTTTGTAAGTAGAAAGTTGATTAAATGAAACATCTTATATGGTAATTAAGGTTTCACATTGTCAAAACACATAAAAACATAACTGTATATGTGAGAAATTTGTAAACATTACTTATTGGTATGAAATATTGACGTCTCTAGCAACCCCATATAATATTGACAATGAATTTTTACTCCTCACATTAAACTAGTCTAGGTCCTAAATTTTATTAAAATCGATAAATTTTAAGACTCCGAGAAGAAAAGAGGTGTGAAGAAAAACAGACAAAATTGTGAAATATATTACTTTGACTCCTTTTCTCCAACTTTGCCTTCTTTTTCTGATAATGATACTTACCACTTGCTCAGAATCTGATGATGGGTCGTGTAGTTTAGGAAATACACTTTTTTGGCTGTGTATCTCCGAAAATACTTGACCGATTTTGATAAAATATGGCAGTATCTGAACAAATAATATCAGTTTCAGATAAAAAAAAGTCATTTGATGTTTAATCAAGTGTCAAAATGGTTCAATTTCGGCAAGGAGCTAGCAGCCAATTAAAAGAGGGTTAAATCGTTTGTCAATTCTGCCATTAGCTTAGATTAATTAAACAATATAGTGTTGAACATTACGAAATGTGATACAATGTATGAAATTATATTTCAAAAATTTGTAAAAACATAACTTGCCTTCTCTTTGTAAGCATTTCCTAATAACTGAACACTTTTCATGTCCACATTAGACTTTGCTCCTTTTTTTGTTGTTTTTTCCTTTTTCTTTCGTCTACAAAAACGCTTGCAGATTCCACAAAGACAACAAAGAACCACCAAACTGGTTACTACAATGATTGCTATCACTGCTCCAGGCGACACTAAAAGTTAAAAACATACATATCTTGATAGTGGGTTCAAGGCATGGGTGAACCATTCCAAATAACTTGTATGGGCGTCAGTTATCTACCACAGCAGATATGATATGTAATTGTATAATAAGTAAAGTTTCGTGTAATTTAAATATTAAGTATTATACTACAGGGATGGTTGTTTTACAATGTAAAACTTATTCATTTGACCTTAAATTTGTAATCACCAATTCTTATGGCCAATTTGTATATGGTCAGTTTGGGCCCCACCCCTCTTAAGAATCTAAAAGTCCAAAATCCGATATTTCAGAAATTGTGGGATATGTAAAATAACTCAATGTAAACTGATTGCGGCAATGGAAAGCAAATTTAATGACCAATAAACACACCCATATCCAATTTGTAAATTGCTATTTTAGCACCATATCTACGAAAAAGTGTAGGCATGCGCCTTAATCATCCATGTCCAACATCAGTTATTTTGAAACTGAACTGTAAGTTGTCCAAAGAAAAAACTTCGATACCAATTGAAAAGTATTTAAAAAATTGAATTTTGTTATATTATTTTTACTAGTCTGTAGAGGCCATTCTGTTGCACCAATTTCTCTTTTGCTTGTTGTTTGATGTTCTTAAAATCCTTGTCCGAATCACATGTTGGCGGTGGTGCTCTGCCCCCACACTCCTGTCAAATGTGCAGTTGATTACGGCATAAACTGAAATTAGTTTTAAAAATGGTATCTTGAGACTTTGTTTTTCGATTATGTATGATTCTGAGACTGATATCCTACACCATGTTCTTGTTCTCTGATGTCCCTAGCACCCAAGTCAAGATTGCATAATGTTGCTGGTGAGAGCCCCCCTCCCCCCCACATCCCCCAAAAGTGTGGCTGTGGCTGGCCCTAGTCATTCAGGTACAAAATTCGACTTTTGGTTGTCTTGTGCTAACCAAATAATACTATCACATCCATTTTGGTATCGTGGATAGCAAATTTCATGCACTATTTAGCGATATGAAAGTTATACCAAACTGCGGATTTGTTTGACAAATATTCGAACAAATCTAATTGTGATAATCGAAGTTAAAACTTTAAACGCCTCGTAGAGTATGTTCTACTGCACCTATTTTCATCATTCTTCTTTTATTAGATTCGCCGTAGTCGAATTTGGCGGAACGGTTACAGCGCGAATCCTGTACAGTTTTATGTCCAGTTGTGCCGAAAACTAAGTTTGCTGGTTTTTCTGGATTTGTGTAAATGTAGGACGTTTTGGGGACACTCAAAAACATTTATCATCAGTATAGAGGTTTTTTTTATAATTTGTACCTAATTTTAGCTTTCTGGGTTTGATTTTTGAGTTAACCTGTCCTCAGAAAATGTTTGCGGGAAATGACAAAAAGGACCACCTACGCAAAAAATTATTATGTAGACGTTTGGTTGTTTTACAATGTAAAACTTATTCATTTGACCATAGTTGCAAATTACATACTGTCAGTTACGCCTCCACCCTCTTACAAATCTACGATAGCATCAATCACCCATGTCTAAAATCCGATTTTCACAAGTTGTTGGTTTTGTAAAGTAATTCAATGCAAACTGATTGTGGCACTGGAAAACAGATTTAATGTCCCATAACACACCAATGTCCAGATTAGAAACTGCTATTTAAGCCTCAGGTCCACGAAAAATATGTAGGCTCGCGCCTCAATCACCATACCCAACATAAGTTATTTTTTAAATTAAGTTGTCCAATAACTTCGATGTCAATAAAAAAAGTATTTAAAAAAACAATCGAATTTTGTTGTTCCGTGTTTCGACTTTTCTTGGTTCATAGACCACCAATTTCTCTTTTGCTTGTTGTTTGATGTTCTTAGAACCCTTGTACAAATCATATGTTAAATAAATATAATTGTGCAGTACTTAATTCGATACCGCGTGCAGCCTGATAATTAATGAAATTTCTTAAAAGTAAACACATTAGGCTAATTTCGAATGTCCTACTTGTTGACATTTATGTAGCGACTTTTTACATAAAGTACATATAGCTATCACAAAGGCGCTAAGTAAACAAATTAGTTGTTATAATTTGTTCAGTTTTCAATGATGATAAATAAAATTCATTATTTTTATATAAAATTAACTTCTACTAAAAGCTAGGTATTTTAATTATTCACATTTTCATTTGACTTGCTTGGCAAAATTTGCATATTATTTCTAAAAGTTGTTTATACCTATCAATCATTTCGACAAGTCCTTTACGATAAAGAATTTTGACAGGTAACAAATAAATCTATTTTATATGCCTAAGTACATTTCCATCAGCTTTAGTTTCATTTTTATTAAAATCAACAAGTTCGTTATTTAAAAAGTACCTAGACACCACTCACTCTTACTAACTATCCGGCGGTGTCAAGAAATTTATGAGGCTGTTTTTAATTTTTTTTCATAAAAATCAATTTTAGTGAAATTTTGCACTGATGAGAATATTTAGAAGTCGACAAAAGCTTAGGCGCATTGTTACGAAAATTATTATCTTGTCCAGGTAAATTAGTCATCTACATAGATATGTATATATGTACTTTAAAGTATTTTATTTTATAAAATGAATGCGCTTTTGCATCTACATAATTCATTTTATAAAACAAAACTGCAGTTTAATGAAACTATCATTTATTTGAATATTCATACATTAAGATCAAGAAAAAGAATGTTAATGGCACTATGTATACATAGAGTCATTATAATGCCAAACTTGAATATTGCACAGATGGGCCAGAAGGGTTGCAAACAATCGACAACATTGGAAAAATTAAATTCCATAAACCGGACCTGCCACTGAGAGAGCAGTTTCGGAAAATCGTTCAATTTAGACATTTTAGCTATTACCTACTATTCGAAACTAAAACATTTTGGACGATAAAGTACTTTTGACTAATTAAAAGTATTTCATCGTCCAAAATTTTCCAGTTTCAAATACCTATTAGGTAAACAACTAAATTTCGATTTTTGTTTTATAAATTTTCCAACTATTTGTCCTTTTATTTCTAGAATTTTCATCATATGATATAGTAAGATTGGTCAAACAATAAAAAAACGTAAATTATTTGCTTCGAAAGCATCAGGAAATGTTTCCTTTTAAATGTTCATTATAACTGTTGTTTGTTGTCTTTTTGAGAGGAGTGTGTAGGCAGTTCTATTCATATGGCTCTATTGTTTAGAGAATAAATAGAATAGATTTATATGTTGCGTTAGATAGACTTGGCAAACGTATTTAATTAACTAGACTTTTGTTAATGGATACATTTTCAAAATATTAGCGTCATAAAATGTTTTAGAAAGCATAATTATCTAGAATCTGTAATTTCCGTAATACTTCTACAACTAATTATGCTTCTTTCTACCTAAATCTATCAATAAACTAAAATAAATTAGCAATTGTCTGTAACATAGACGATACATACCTCCAATATAAATGATAATTTTAATATTAAAACCTGTCAGTATTTTGGTATTTAAAAAGCATTTTTTAGTACTGGCAACTACATTTTTTGTTCTGTGTATACAACCATGATGATAATCAATTATTATAATTTTATATTCTATAATTGCGACTCAAACGGCTCAAACGCACTGATTTTTATGAAATTTTACAACAAGGAACTAAATTCTCTAGAGAATTTTAAAATGCAAACATTTTTTCTGATACGCCTAATATGAAATCCTAAAAGGGGAACGTACATCTCTCCAATCCCGATTTTAAAAAAATAGTTTCAAAGTTTAAAGGATATTGTTGCAAGTACGACAAATCCAACCGACAGTTAGTTTGAAGCCTCTATAAAACCTAGAAGCACGCGTTTTTTTTTACTTTAGATAGAAAACTAAAATACAAAATGTCGTTTTAAGGATATTCTGATCAAACATTCATAGAGGGCTCTGTGATCTGATAAAGACTAACAATGACCAAAAATAGTTAATTTTGACACACAGAGAGCCTCTATATCAGCTAGAAGCATATGGTTTTCGATTTTAGATAGAAAACTTAAATAAAAATGTCAATTTAAGGATGTATAATGTGTTCCGGGGCGAAGGTCAAACTCGATCACCCGCTTCTAGGAACTTCACTATAGCGATGGGTTTGTCCTGGATGACCCCGTCCTAGGCTGGTGAACCAAAGAAGCGCAGATGGGCTTGGTCATTAGGCAGGACAGTTGAAGAAGATGTGGCAGGTATCTTCCTTATGCTGGTGGCAGAGCGAGGGCATTTGGCTGAGTCGAACTTGCCGATGGACTGGAGGAATTCTCTAGAATCAGTAAGACGTCCGACATTGACTTGATGAATACACACAAGTTCTCTGCGGCTAGGCAGGGTCATTGAGGGTCTTAATGTTCTGAGACTGACTCCCGGAGCTGAAGGTGGTGTTGTTGCTCCATTTTTCCTTGATGCTGCACTTGGCCACATTGGTACTAACGGGCTGGGTTCCATTGGAAGTGGGCGGCTTTGAAGGTTACGGAAGGTATCTCATAGTGAGTCTAGAATGTGGTTTTCCGATTTTAGATAGAAAAAAAAATAAAATAGAAATCTCGTTTTAAGGCTATTTATTCTAATCAGATATTTATAGCGACCTCTGTGACCTCATAAAGGTCAACAATGACCTAACTTACACACAACATTACCCAAAACGACATTTTGTATTTTAGTTTTCTAGTTAAAATTGGAAACCCCGTGTTTCTAGGTGGTATAAAGGCTTCAAATTAACTCTCTGCCTTAACTATTTTGGTCATTATTGGCTGATTTTTATGAGGTCAGAGGCCGCATGAATGTCTGATCAGAATATCCGTAAAACGGCATTTTAAATTTTAGTTTTCTATCTAAAGCCAAACACCGCATGCTTCTAGGTTTTATAGAGGCTTCAAACTAACTCTGTGAATGATCAGTTTTGAAAGTCTTTTTTTAAATTACCTATGCATTTAGTGTTTTATATAATTTTGAATGCAGATAGGAAAAATCATAATATCTTTGAAAATTATACTTCACTCGGTATAATGGCTATACTTTAAAGTTCACCTTTTTCATTTCTAACAAGCAATGATGTGGATAGCGACTTTAGCCAAAATAAACAAAAAATTAACAACAAACTAAACAAATAAATTCAACATTTATAAGATTTTCGTAGCATACCTATAAGCTTACATTCATCTAATGTCAAACAGTTTTAAAAATTACTCAAAAGATTTTGGAAAATAAAATATCCAAACTATTCGTAAACTGAAAGTATTATGATATGGAAGAATTAACTGTACAGAAAACTACATGTTTACTCGATTTAATATTGATTATTTTGTTAAATAAAAATAATGCAAGATTAGTCTTTGTTACTATAGTAACTACAGTCATGTTTAATGTAATGTAGGTACCTCTGTATGTTTTGTTGGTTTCTTGCAGACGCATTGGATAATGAATATAGATGTTGCTGCAGATTTAAATCAAATTTATATATAATTTTGAAACACAAAATAACCTATGAGGTACTAAAAATACCGACACTGTTTTAACATGTACCTAGCATATTACAGAATGCCCAAAATGTTTTTTAAACTTATTTTTGATTGACCAATTTGTCCCTCTGTTTTAGTTTTTAATATTACAACTTTAAATGCTTTAACTGTTTAATTAGTTGTTAATAATTTATTGGGGGAATTAAATTATTGTTTAAAATTGAATCCTACGGGGTCTTGATTTTATAGGCTTTAAATTGGACAAAACCATGCCAACATTTTTAATGAATTCTGTGTAAATTTTGAGTAAATTATCTTTTTTTATCTAAATGCATTCCAAAGATTCAAAAAAGCTACATATAGTCAGTGCACTGTATTAGCAGCAATATTTGAACTTAAACATACAAGAAAGATATTTAACAGTATTTAGTCTTACCTAAATGTCCGATTATTATCTATTATCAATTTCAACCATTTTTTATTAAAATATCCAAATTTTATGTAAATGTTGTCGAAAATATAAATTAATCCACTGTTGGTATTTAAATACCAAGAGGGAATTAATTTATATTTGTATCGTATTACAAATACGCACCGAAATCAATAAATAGTTTGTTTTAAAATAAAAGTAAATTATTTTCATTTAACATATACTAAATTATCTAATACAATAAACATCAAAGTTAAACCAACTTCACATCTTAAGTGTTATTAAGATTAAATTTGCAACGTCAAAAGCTGCCCCAAGCACGTAGTCTGTGGACAACAAATTAAAAGATTCTAATAAAAGCAATAAAAAATATAAATTGCTGATATTTCGAATTATAAAAATTGAGGTAGATTTCTTAAGCTATTCATTATGCCACATAGACAACCAACTTTAGGTTATGTTCAGGTTGCCATAGGGGTATACCCTTCGAATTCCTGATTAAGTTTCTTTTTGACTGATTTTCTATCTTCAGAACCTCTTTATTATGGGGATATTTCTGAACATTTTGAGCAAGATAGCCGCCAGATGCGGCCTTACTCAATGACACAAAAATAATTTAGAAGGTTTACAAATAAGTGTCACTTTTCGGATTACATTTTTAGTTATTAAAAATGTTTTTTATAAAAAAACAAATTATCGATTTCATGACTAATGTTTTGCAAAATTGATACCTGGGTTGAAGAAAACAAATACGTTATACCTAATATAAAACTTCCAAAGTGTATTGCTGCATTATACAAAACTTATGAGAAAATAAACGAAACTTTGAATTTTTATACCTACAAACTGTGATATTATGGGAGGGTTGTTCTTTAATAAATAAAATCGATCGTTTGGTAAGCAATGTGCATTAATACCAAGCCTTAATTGTTCAAAAAGTTATAGAGGTCTTGATCATAAAAAAGATCGGTAGGCAACTTACGATTACAACATAAAATACACAGTTTAATTAAATTTTAGTATTTCCCTTTTATTTTTAGAAGAAATTGCAAAAGATCTTTTTTAGTGACTCACATTATGAAACAAGGAGCTCCAAGTAACACCTCAGTCTATTAAAAGTAAAATCACAAAATCACCCGGGAATTTTTGGTATGAACTCTGATCACAATGAAACATTAATTTTCAGGAATTAGGAAATTACAAGAACCAACTACTGATTTTCAGATTATCTTGTGAAAAGAATACTTTGCTCATAATTACTCATGGTTAAATCTCATATTTCTGTAGGTACATGTATCTAATTTAGAATATTTTAAAACAAAATAATGCTAATTGTTTTTTTAAATAATTATTTAAAGGCTATCGCAGATACAGACAAAAATAAAAAATAAAATGTTTACATTTTTGAAAAAGCACATAAATATTTAGATAACAATGTCAATTATGCCCACATTTCATGTTGAATATCATTCTGATTATGAAGAATATTATTATGAATGTGAGACTAATGGAAATTTAATAAATTAGTAGGAGTATGTATATATACCTATGTTACCTATATACAGATGCTATGCAGATGTGTACATACAATATATCTACATAAGGCTAATTGCAAGTATCTATATAGATTTTGCTATTCAGAAATAGCTTGCAAGTTTCAAAACTCACGGGAAATATATTTAATTAAAGTATCTCAAAATAATATCTAATTAGTATGATATAAAATCAATTTAAAAATTGATTTCGTTGTACAGATTTTTGTGAATTGTCCTGCACTTATTCCATAAGCAAATATGTTTTTATATTTTTGTACCTGATGTTTCACTAGGTACTTTACCAGATATAAAGTTCCCAATCTATCTACAGAAAGAATTAATGTCTCCAATTAAATCAAATTATAATAAAAGAAATAGTGGTTTGTTTCTTTGGTATCGGAAAATGTCACAAATTTATTCGTAGATTATGCTTTAAAGACTATTTTTAAACAAAATTATTCTTAATTAAATATAAAATTTATGATGTTGCAGTTAAAGTAGATTGAAAGAAAACCATTGAATAAATTTTACGTTTCCTAAAACAGATGTTTGAGACTTGATATTTTTCAATAGTTTGTGCAAGTGGTGTTATTAGTTAGGCTAATGAAAAATATTCATTCAAGTAACAAATTCTCAATTATTAGGATAAATACTATTTAAAGCAACATTTTTAGTAGGTGACTGACATATTATTTTTGTTATCTATCTATCTAATTAAATTCTGCAAATTAAAAAAAATATTAATCTAATGAAACCTTATTCTAGTGTTCATTCTAGGTTTCATTTGTTGCCATGCTTTATTAAAAAAGAAACTAATGGTTTTTAAAACTTAAAATTTAAAATATATGTGTATTCTATATGCTAATGAAATACGATAAAATCTTGTAATATAAAACAACATGGAAAAATTATAACAAAATTTATGTGTGGTTATGAAACTTTCAAATTTTATGGATGCATTCATAAAGAACAAAATATTGAAAACAAATTAAACCTTTAAACACATATGTAACTTAATATGAAGTAACCTTAAGACACTAAAGTAGGTACTTGCAACATTATCTAACCTAACCTAAAATTATCATATGTAGGTATTAAATTTGTCATTTACATGTTTTTTTCAACTAATTGTATTTTGATATTTAACAGAAATCACCCTTTGAATAACCAGCATTCCTTGTGCTGTATCTTTTTTTTATAAATTTTCATTTTATATAAAAAAAATATTCTACATGAGACTTAGATAAATATGATCAAAAATGACTTGTTAAATGTAGCATATGATAATTTTGTGTTATTCTACAACTGATTATCATTTGGAGAGGCATTAAATTGTTATTTGGACACCAGTTTTATTTTTTTAAATTTTATAAGTTTTTAAAAGTTTTTTAATTACACTCAATTAAATTAAGCACATTTTGAAGAAGACAACTTTTTTAATATTTCATTTGTTCTTCTTTTATTAAAACACTACCTACAATAGTTAAATACATATCCTGTAATTTGTTGTTATAGTCTGTTTAGTTAAAAAGACGAAGGGTAATAAATAGATAAAAACGGAAATACACGAAGAGCCTCTATTTCCCAATTATTTCAAATAATTCTCAGAAGTAATTATGCCTGTCATGTATGAAACACAGAGAAGGAGGATAGATGTACGAGTAGATATAATGGCGAATACCTATAATTCGCCTTAAATTCTATAATGCAATCCTACTTAGAATATTTGTTTTTTTTTCTTTGACGTGAAAAACAAATCGATTTGGACAATGCATTAGAATCAAAGATTCATGGAAGCGAGAGTGAACATTTCATTGAAATCTAAATTATATATGTCTTCATAATACAAATCAATAGAAAATGTATTTCCAATCATATAGATATTTAATATGTATTTATTTTTATTATTCAAAGTAGGTATTTCTACCAAATTATTTATTTTTAAATCATCAAACACATATGTCTGGAGATTTCAAAATAAATAATTGGCTAGAAATACCTACTTTGAATAATAATAAAACAATAATAGAGTATGTAAAATTTAACTGCGCAATGACTTTTTAGTAAATTACTGCTCAAATAATTAAAATTTCACACAATTTCATAATTCTTTGGGAATTTAGAAAGTAAAGTTGATAGGTACAATAAGCACATGTTCAATCTTCTTTTATCAAGACATCCAATACACTTTCAGAATACCTAGTATCTCTTATGGGTCTTAGGATGATTGTTAAATTATAAAATAAAATATTGATAATATCGATTTTGAACTTATAGATATATGACATCAATTACAATATTTAGATAGGTATTGGTTTCTATATTTATTATGGCTAAAACATTGTTATTGTACATAGGTACGTTTAAAGCAATTAATCTGTCATTAAAATTACACTTGAGATATACTAATTGAAAGACAAAATCGTCGTTATCAAAATGATAAAAAGGATCGTTAAAATAAGGACATATTAAAATTACTTATATGTACGTTCCACATTTTCTGTCTCTATTAAATTATAGAAAACCGATTTTTATATTTCAAGAATTCGCGCTAATTAAAAAGCCGACTATAACACTGTGATTTTATAAAAAGAAATTTAGAATTATTTTGACATGCTATTTTGTCAAAATTACTCTAATTTCTTTTAAAAATAACAAGACGTGTTATATATGTAGTTGGTGTTTTAGGATTTTAAAATAAATTAAGGGAACAACATTGTATATAACTACTAAATATTTATGGTCATTTGAAAACTGTATATAAATAATTTATTTTGCTAAAATTATTATATTTTTATATGATCATAAGTGTTCTAGTGAACATTTATTTTGAAATGGTTACTCAGAGATTACACTACCTATTCTGGACAAAGTGAAGTAGGTATAGCCAACCACATACAATCCTCTGCATTAAGTATAACTCTTGTCTACTATACTTATACTTTATTTTCTTGATAAGATTTTTAATTTTTTTTAAATCCCTATTCTGAAAACATCAATTAATCTTTAGATTTATTTAAAAAATTTGAAAACTGAAAATTTCAAATACAAAATCCATAACAACTAATATATACGCACATAAATATCTATCGGTATCTAAGCCCACCCAACAGAATTAGAGATTTCAAATTGACTTCATGAAAGACACTAGAATATATAACTATATATTAAGAAATAATATCAAAATATGACACCTAATATATCTTTTAAGTATTGCAAAATAATCTTTCTTGAGAAATTAATAAATATTTAGCTAATATTACGTTAAATAATAAAATACAGAGACGTCTGTACAATTAAAGATCAGGAAACTTAAATATTCTACACTGACCCCTTTTTTTAGAAGTCAGCTTGTTTTGTATTTTTTAATCAAAAAATAATATTGCAACAAAATTAAGATGAGTTTTATATATGTTTTAACCACAGAGGAAAGAAACCTAGGTTTAATTATTCAAATTTATTAAACCTAGACCAACGTTTATTCTACAGAGATGTCACTTTTACAAAATAATCGAACTTACTGTGTAATTTTTTTGATACACCACTCAGTCCATTTGGTTTATGTGCCTCTGATGCATAAAGAGGTGATTCAGTTTTAAAATGTGTCCGTGTATCATTTGACGGATATTTTGGTTCTACTGTTTCTTTAGCCAAAAGATGCCGCATACTAAAAGCAAAACATTTAATACAAGTAAAATATTAACCCTTCATGGTTAACGGGAGGGTTATCCTAAAATTGTCAGAAAATCACTCAACCAATTTACATGAAATTTGGCATGCTCTTGTGGGGTTTCTGTTTTAAAACTGTTTAGGATGCGACCCGCCCTAGGGTCACGTGACGACCCTCTGAAAACATGATGTTGGGCCCAAATTGCCAAAAATAGTTCCAAATTCCAGCCCATTCGAACCATAAGAGATATGATTTGTTTAGGGAAGGGGGTTGATAACATATGATATTTCTTTTGGATTCTAGAGTCACAAAAAATCGATAATCCATTATTTTCTATTAAAAAAATACATGGATTAATGTTACGTTGAGTGCTTAGTGTTCCTACGCACCAATCAGACAAACTTTAATTTTTGGATCTGATGACGTCATCGGCTCTAGTGATTTATCTTTCCAAGGTACCGGTGTGCCAAATTTCAATCCAATCCATCCACGAAAGTATGTAAAAATAGTTTCTTATAAATTGTTTTAACTATGATTATTTGGATTTACGATTGTTTTTTTTTGTATAAAGTTCATTTTGGCCATTTTGTTCTATCTTTATTTTTTTTCAGAGAACCGGCAAGTGAACTCATGGGAGTCAGACCTTAAAATTCTACAAGAAAATTTGTGACCAGACCTAAAAATTCCACAAGAAAATTTGTGACCAGACCTAAAAATTCTACAAGAAAATTTGTGACCAGACCTAAAAATTCCACAAGAAAATTTGTGACCAGACTCCAAATTTCAAGCAAGTCTGTTCGGTCGTTTTTTGACACTTTTAAAATACCTTTTAGAGGATGACAACCCTTCCCCAAAGGGTTAAATTAGCCAATATATATACATAAATCTTGGAGGAATTAATTGAATTTGAGATATCGGTTGTATTTTGTTCGTTAGATGTTCCTAGATCACTAGGTGGCATTCTGTGGGTGAGAAAAATTGATATTATTAAATCAACTTGTTATATTACCTAGATGAAAGTTTATAATATAAAAAATGGATTTTAGAAAAGTATATATGAAAGTCCGATTGGAAGGATTTATCGACAAATAAATGTAAAGAAATCGATAAAGATGCCAATCTGCTATGCACAGATGATGACATCAGTAAGATCAAAATTATTATTGATTTTATAGCTAATTTTATTTGTGAAATTACTAAAATACTTTTGAAATCACCTAGATTGTATTTTATATCTTCAGATTTCTGCTAAAATGAAATAATAAAATAATAAATGGATAAATTTAAACTAATTTGCTGTTATTCAGGGCGGTTCATTAAGTCTCTAGGACTCTTGAATTTTATACCTGCCACAGATAGTTTGGACTAAAATTTGGTACAGATGTACTTTGTTAAAAGATTCATTGCCAGACTTTTTTTTAAATTATAGTTTGTCAAATTTACATCACATTTGGTGTACAGGTTCACTAGACATTCAGTAACACAAATCCAAATTTTGAAAATTTTGATTATCGATTTTTTTATCCCCCCCAAAAATGCTACTTTTGCCATCAAAAATATTGATTAGATTATCGAGTTTGACAACAGAAACAATTGCTGTTTTATTATAAAAACAAAACTTTGTCACCAAATTGAACACAAAAATGTTTCATATCAGAACTCTAAAAAAATCAAGAAATCGGTAAAGCATTTCTATGATTTTCCTTAGCCGAATCGAGATACATATCAATTTTATGGCAGGAACAGGGTGGGCTAAAAGTAGCACGACAGTTATGAAGATAGAAATTGCAGAATTTTAATTACATGAATTACATGATCAGTACAATGCAAATCTAAATTAAAAATCTAATTACAAGAAATTGTGTAGGAAAAAAACGAAATCTACAGTACCTAAGAGTTCAAACTACAAAACGTTCTGTTCTAAGTACAAGTTCATTCTTTTGAGAACACTATCACATGCAGATGCACATAATTCCTTGTCTACAATTGAAAACTCATCGGTAATTGCTGCTCTTAGTTCGACCAATGTTCTTGTTCTTATGTGTTATATGCATTACCTATATGTCGTTCTTTATAACTGTCGTGCTACTTTTAGCCCACCCTGATTATATTTAAGTATATTACATTATGTACATTACATTATATTAGATTATATACATTATGTATATTACAATCTGTCTAACTGTTTGATTAAAAATATTAAAGGCTGCTGATGTCATCAGACCTAAAAATAAATGTCTCCAAATGACTTCAAATAGACAGTACCTTCAAATTTTAAAAGAATATTACTATCAATTTTATCTACCTATAGCTGAACTTTTTCAAATTAAAATCAATAAAATGTTTAAAAATCTATGTAGGTGTATAGGCACCCTTCTTCAATTTTTTTTATTTTGTCAGTGAATGGGTAAATTGATGGGTCAACATGGTAGTTAAACTAGCATGAAAACACTCAACACCACCACCACATTGACCCACTAATTTATCAATTTACTGACAAAACAAAAAGTAAAAACTATTATATTTAAGAAGAGTTCGGCGACACTTTTGACCGGGTTCTATTAGGTAAGTACTTCTTAAAAATTAAATTTTACAGACCAATTTGGCTTCGTGGCCCTCACATTTCAGGATCCATTTATAAATATTGTATTGTTACCGTCATATATCTAAAAAAAATAATATTAGGATGTTTCATGCATATAAGCGATACCTATATGAGGCATCCTGATGTTCAACAAATTTTAGATAGGTATGTAGGTAACAATATTTATAAATGGATCCTGAAATGTGAAGACCACAAAGCCGAACTGCTCCTTAAAAATTGAATTTTTGAGAAATATCTAACTAATACATTTGACAATTTATCATAACCTATTTGACAGTTTGAGTCAATTTTTTAATTTCAATAGCGTTTTTGGACGTTTTAGAATCAATAAAATTTAAAATGTGACATCTAAAAAAATGATATCTGAGCACACACTTAATTTTGGCAATCGTATTTTAGATCTGGAAATATTCACTTTGACATTGCAAGCTCTCCGTCATTTTATTAATTGTTTATTAGAACATTTATTTATATTCATGGTACTTTTCAAGTTAAATTAAAAATAGTAGGTACTAAAGACGCTTAAACGTTATTCATTCTTACTCAAAAAGACACGTAAACGTGACTTTCACTCACACCGCTCAAAATACAAATATGACTGCCTTCATTGAGGAATAATATATGCCCTACTAACGGAGTCATACTTTAGGTAGTCCAACTCTATGTAATATTAGAAAAACTAAGTCTTTTTCTTAGACCATATAAAAATAAACTTACCTTATTTTTGGAGTAATCATATTTCCGTCTAATTGTAAATATCAGATAATTTATTTTCCTGTATAGTTTTATTTAACAAATCCTTTTTCCTAAATTCACCACTATTGAAATAATTGTATGATTGTTGAATAACAGATTAACTACCACCTGATTCGAAACCTAATTATAAAATCAAAAGATAAATAGGATTCAGTATATTATCCAGCACATGGAAACTGTCTTATATGGTTTATTATATTTTTACGTAGTACTGTTGCGAAGATTATATCAATATAACAGAAAAAACATAGTACATATAATATAGCGACGAATCTTCTACGTTGAAGACAATATAAGTAAGTATTCAGTAAAAGGAAGGCAAGCGTCGGTTCTGAGCGGAAGAAATTGTCAACAGCTTCGACAATAAGATAAGAGAACGAATAAAATAGCTGTGTTAAAATGAGAATAGAAAATACATTAACCAAAGAAAAAGATAACAGAAATAGAGTTCAGAAATATTATTATACAATCAGATAATTAATATAGAAAACACAGATAAAGAAACTTATAGGTCGACAAAATAGTTATCATGTTATACAAATGAGACATTAAAATTGACATGGGTGGGTGTGTTATAGCAAACAGAAAATTTGGTTTTTGAAATCTGTGCAGAATTACCAAACTTACCATTTGTATACTATTCGACTAGTACACAAACGGAATCCGAAAATTATTTAAATTCCCCAATTGAAATCGAAATATACTTTGTATTTTATTTTTCATTTTGTTTTTATTGTAAATTGTGGATATGAGTAAAAATAATATCACGATCACACCATATGTCGAACCCACTACAAAACAATCGTACATAATGTAGTCGCACAGAATAAGTCGTACATAATTTAGTCGTCATTTGTTAAATTACCTGCTGAATCACTAATAGATGTATCGATCAATATTATGTATACAAACTTTTTCTTTTTCTTCTGGCTTTTCCCACATTTAGGTGGGGTCGTCGGTGCGGATCATTTTCCTCCACCCCCGCGACCCTCCGATCGGTCCCGGACACAGTCCCCCACGCCCACTCCTCCCCACCTCCATCTCTCCGACTCCTCCACCCACACAGCCAACCCCTCCCTCACCCTTTATTTCTCACCCTGCCAAGTCTAGCCACTCAGCC
>JAUYWI010050119.1:0-17931 GCA_034780595.1 Parotoplana pacifica
GTGATAAGGGGGTGGGGGTCAAATATGGTCTCTCCAAATAAGCTGGAATTGTAAACTTGAACTTGTAATTGAAGAGCCAGTTTTTCACTTAGCTAGGTAATATTGGTTTTCATACGCCCAGCCAAAGTCACGTGGTCGCCACTGCTTCAATAGATATAACCATTTTTATGAAAATCATAGGAAAAACGTCAATATTTATTTTCTTATAAAATATAAAGTTTAGAGAATATGCCAAATATGAAGGAATTTCATTCCTTCATATTTGGCATATTCTCTAACTGATAGCAATTAGTGTGCCGCTCCATGGAAATATGTGGATTCAAAGACAGGAATTGAGTTGACTTTGGGCTCATTCCAATCAATGCACAACTGTTCTTTTCTGAAATTCAATTTTACTGATCCACTAAATTCTAAAACCATTAAAAATGATCTAAAATATCAAATAAACAATTTTAAATCATGCAGACCCATTTAATTGTAATAAAATGCAATTTTGAAAAAACTGCCATGGATCATATAGATTTTAAAAAGTTGCTTCGATTCACATATTTTTTGAAAATGTTAAATTATTTGCTTAATCAAAACTAACATTTTTACTATAGGGTGTCCGGAAAAGTATTGCGTTTTTTATAAATGAGAATGATAAAACAACAATTTATTATCATAATAACATAAATACAAACATGTTTGGAATACGGACAATGCCATATAAAATTGAGTCAAAATTTTTACAAATAGCAACCATGGGCGGCTATAACATTGCTGTAATTAGTTCAGTTGACCGAATTTTGAGTTCAGTTTCTGCTGTTTTAATAAATAACTTTGAAAATTGATCCGCAGTCTGCCATTTTCTAAATTCCTGAAAACATATGTATCCAGCAAGTTCAAATCTGGTAAGTAGGAGGTGGGTTGGAGAACTTTTGTAACAACATAGTCGTCCAAGTCGCTCAGTGAATTGAGCTCTGTTCTTCTTCTTCAAGTGGCGGTCCGCGAGGTTGAATGAACCCCATAAGGGTTGGTAAGTTTACCAACTTTATGCAGAAACTTGAAAACAGTGGTGGGGTCGTTGTGGAGAACTTGGATATTAGGATCAAGACCGAGAATGCTTCTGCAAGGCTCTGTCCAAGCTCCGCACCGGAGGAGCAGGTGCTTGAGGTCTTCTGGTTCTTCGTTGCAATGTGGGCATAGATCACTGGTGGTTAAGCCAATCCGCTTCTTGTAGGACTGAAGAGTGCCCACTTTTATTCTGGGAAATGATTCTTTGTTCAACTATTTTGAAAGGAGTAGAAAGAGCTCTAAGTTGACGAAGCTTAAACTGCTCGACTGGGATTTCTTTCTAACATGCTCTGTAAAGTGCTTCCGTTGTCAAAGTAGACACCAAAGAATTTGGGGTTATTTGTTGGTCTGATAGCTTTGTTTCCAATCTGAAGTTGTAGTTTTTGTTGCGTCTTTAGTTGAAGTTGTTAGGACACAGAACTCGGTTTTGTCAGGGGCAAGAGTACATTTTCATTTGGTGGCCCATTCCAATATGACGTTAGCAGCTTTAAGAGTGGTGTCTTTTGAGGATATTCCCGCATGCTAGAATAGCAAGATCGTTAGCGAACAATGAGACAGTTATACTAGAAATAGAAGAGAGTTCAAAGGTTAGATCGTTGATGAAGGTAATGAAGAGAATTGGAGAAAGGGCCTAGCCTTGAGGAAGGCCATCTTCGAACAATTTAAACTTGCTATTGAGCCACTTACGGAGGCAGTAAGGAGCATTGAGTCTATGAAGTTTGAGAAGTAAACCTTGTCTCCAGCCTGTCAAATGCTCTGCTGAAACAGAGTGAGGAGGAAACACCTTGCTGGTTGTTGTTGGAAAGCGTCATTGACCTTTTGGACTAGTCTGGCCTATACATGCGGAAGCCTGCTTGATCTTGACTAAGATGATTATTTTTATCCAACCAGTAAGTCAGCCGGGTGGCAATCATTCAGGACATGAGTGCTATATAGGCCTGTAACTTTCGAATACATCGGCAAGTCTGCCTTTTTTGAGGACTGGGATAATGCTTGCAAGTTTCCAAGTTATGAGGGATGGTTTCTTTGCTCTAGCTGGTGTTGATAAGATCAAATAAGCATTCTTTGGCTTTAGGACGTAGATTTTTGATCATGTCATTGGAGATGCCATCAGGGCCTGGGATTTGTTAGATATGTATGCTCTCTATAACTTCTAAGCTCATGTGTTGTGAAATACTGGCAGATTCCTATCTTTTTGTCTTCATTACAAGTAGTACAGGGATCGTTGTTAAGTTCTGATCTTACAGTGGTATCAAGCTTCTTGACTCTGGGCAAATGGTTTACTTTTGCATATTCCTTGACAAACGCATTTGCCTTAGCGGTGTCCGAAATGAGGGTATGGGCTCCGACCTTAAGGGAGGCGTCATGAGATCTAGTAACAGAATCTGAGTTGATGGCTCTGAAGACCCCGTGGACTTTGCTGATATCAGTTGAGCTAGAAAGGTTAGTTGAAAAAGTTCTCCAAAATTGTCTTGCTTTAACTGCTTTGTCGACTTCTAGGTTCCACCAAACCTTGGCACCTACCCTTTTACCCTTAGGGATGTTCTTGATGGCACTTTTGAGAATAGCATTTTTGAGGATTGCTATTTTATCTTCCACTAGTTCTCAATATCATCTTGAAAAACTTTCCAGTTGGCCTTTTTGTAAGACCAGGTAGGTTTGACAGGTTTTTAGTCAGAGGGGCTACTTTTGATGACAAGAAGCCAGGGGAGGTGATCGCTACCAGAATGTTTGAAGACAGACGAAGGAGCTGTCTGCTTCCTAAGGTAACGTAGGGTGCGTTTGCTGAAGAATTAGAGCTACGGTGCAGTAAAGTGGGTTCCCAACTGTTGGCTGTAGTCTAGTCTCGTGTCAAGCCAGTCAACGATATTGGTGCCAGGAGTGTCCTCGGATCTACTATCATGCCATATTGGGTGGTGGCTGTTAAGCTCTGTGTTGTCTCGCATTATCATACATATCATGCATCCAGAGAATACGCTCGGTAGGGATACAATTATTATGGAGTGCTGAAAGCATTGATGAAGCCACCGTCTTCAAGAATTTCAAAATAAGAATCCCTTAAAATGTTGCAGGCAACGATAATCGTTATCTTCTTGATACACATTGATTTTCTAACAAGTTGTCCCTTATCACCTGCTCCATCAACAGGTACCCAGCATTTTGCCACATTTCCCGAAGGAAAATTACGGAAAAAATGCATTTTTCGACACATACAAAAAATTCTTCTTTGCAGAATGTTTGACAATCAGTGCATAATTCTACTCTGTTCTATTTGTTATAATCGCTCACAATCTTCCTTTATTATTTCGTGTACTGTGTTTTTTTTGGTAAACCGAGATCATGCAATTCGCCTGACAGATACACGACTGTCTTCCTCAATCATTTCTCTAACGGAGTTAACGAGGTTTTCCAAAAACCTTTCCGGACATCTTAGTCTGAATTTTGATGCATATTTATAGTTTCGGAGAAATTACGTACGTATTGCATTAAGATTAAAACTAGTAAAAATGTTAGTTTCGATTAACCAAATAATTTGAACTTTCAGAAAATTTATATTTTAGACATGTCTGAGTGTAAATTTTAATTAAATTAAAGTATGTCTACGAAAAACAATACAAACCTTGTGCTTAAATTTAGAATTAAAGCCCGAACTAACTCCCGTCACCGTCCATATGGTGGCCCTCATATAGACCAGCAACCATAAATGTAAGGTATCTAATTTTCTAATAAATTATTTATAGCCATTTAAATAATTTTAGCCAAAACAAATGGCTTTAAAATATAATTTTTCACTTTTTGTGGATTTGCATTTACACAAGTCAAAAATAGGATTGGATGGCCAACTAGGATACCGTTTTTACTTCCGAAGTCATAATTTTCATTAACGGAATTTAAATGTGATTAGTCAAAATGTGTAAATTTATGTTCCCAAACATATCATCATGGGATTTAATAGATAAATCTCATTTAATGAGGTAAAATTATCACCTTTTGTGTCCAACTATGAAACATCGTTCCCCAATAACATCTCTTATAAAACACCAAATTTTGTCTAAAATCGTACGACAGTTTTCCACTGTAGGTAGATGAACAAAACCAAAAAAAAGAATAACCACATATCTATGATCTAATTACAATATTATAATTTGTATTAAAATTATGTAAACAATTGGAATAAATCAAGTTGATACAATAGGAACATTGTGAAGCAGATTATACACCGATGGTCTGGCAGCGCATCAGCACCTGAAAGTCGTCTAGATTTGAAAAAAACAGTAGTTCAGAATAATTTTCATGACGAGTACAATAGCGTCCATATCAGTCCGGGAGTCCGTAACCTTCAGCCTACGGGAACGAGGTCCCAACACTGACCTATCCTAATGGTTAAATATTACTTTCAGTATAAGGAAATTGGACGTCCGTCGTTGTCTCAGCGGTGCCTAAGCCCACAAGAGAACCTTAAATAATCTCTCAAAAATTGATAATTTTATCATTTAGTCAATTGGCTTCAAATTTAGATGACTGCTGTTGATACAAATAAAAAATGGTGTGGTCCTATGTTCATTGGAAATAAGTTTTCGTAAAAATATTTTTTTTATTAAAAATTAAATACAGTACTACTTGCAGGTAATATACATAACTTTAAAAAATAAAATATTTTAAAGAAAACCTCTGTCCCGTGAACGTAGGACTACGCCAATTGTTTTTAAATTACATATAACATCGACAGAAATCTGTTCCCTAATTGGATAAACGACAAAAATTCGATTTTGAGGGATAGGAATTGAACATAGAAAGGGCTGTTTAAGGTCTTCTTGTGGGCTTAGCAACCGCTGAGACAACGGTAGATGTGCAGTTTCATTATACTGAATTTAATATCTAACCAATAGATATTGGAACCTCGTTCCCATGGAGTGAAGCTCTCGGACTATATATTTAGTTGTTTTCTTTAAAAAGATATTCACGTCCCTAATGCACAAAGTCATTGTTTAAAGAAATGTATTTACATATTTAGCAAATAATGAAAAATTCAATTTTCATACATTCACTTATTATTAGTCACTTTAAGAAACTGCAAAATCGACGTTAATTTTTTTATTGACTGACACAAATGGGGTCAGCCCATGTTTTCTGGAACGTTCATCGATGTAGTTTTCAGAAAATAACATGAATTATGTAGAGGGGGTAAATTAAAAACTGTTAGTACACCATAATAGCAAAAACACTGTCGCTATTCAAAATACAGTGGGAAAACAAAATCATCTGGAAGAACAATACATAAATTGCCGACTGTTATAAAAATCAATGCAAATGTGAGACAATTTCCGATACTTAGAAATGAAATAAATTAGCGTCGTTATCATTATCCTTCAAAACATAACGCGTATAGGTCTCTTTGGGCACACACATTTTAGATTCAAACTTTCTCTCTCTCTATATAAAACTAAGGAATAATTACAACTAACCCATCTAATTAAAATGCAAATCCAATTGTAAAGACAAGCATCGATTTTATTCAATCACTGTAAACTAAAATCCCGCCTTCTTTTGAAATAAATTAACTTATCGTGGCTACTTTGTGGTAAATAAAGATAATGACTTTATTTTAGAAAAAAGCAACTAACAGTAATAATTGTCATTCATATGCCGATTAGCATAAATATCACTTAATGGATTGATCTTCTAATTTCATTTTACAATCTAGAGGTGGAACTATCTCTCAATTTTGTAGATGAAAGTTTTTATGGGCCAAAAGTGAGAAAATTATATACATATTGTGTTTATAAAATTATACGATTATCAAAAAAATGTTTTAAACACTATTAAAGGATAATACGTGCGAGAATAGGTAACCCTTGGTCCGCCTGTATCACTTTCATTCACATCTTCTATAAGCACAGCAGGAAGAAGAATGCATTACTTGATTAAATATAGGGTCTATAAAAAAGTACGTCATTTTTAAAGCAACTATATGGTAATGGTCACCCCAATATCACATTAAAAAAAAGGAAACCCACAAATAAAAAAGTTTATTGAATTCTAGAATACAATTTCCCGAGCTTTCGTCTTCAACTAGAAGCCATAATCATGAGACCAAAATTGTTTTGTCAAAATATTTTTAGTTCCATGATTATGGCTTCTAATTGAAGTCAAAAGCTCGCGAAATTGAACTGTAGAATTCAATAAAAAATATATTTGTAGGTTTCCTTTTTTTAAAGTGCACTATTTTGTTCTTTTAGCCATAGAAAAATATCTGATAATTGCATTAACGTTGAAATCCATACAATTATCTCGTGATCTATGTTAAAGTTATGTGAAACGTTTATAATAATTGCTCCCCTTTTTTTGTCAGAATCGCTGTTTTCAGTTTGATATACTTTAAAATCGCCCCTTTTCCGGCCACCTAACATTAATTTATTAAACGTTAAGTTAAATAAACAGAAATCATCTCTATTCCGGTAATTTAAGATATCTTCTTCATAATTTTTGAATAATTTCTCGAAAACTTACTGATCGCTCGGCATTGTCAAAATAGAGGAATTTTTATTGTTTTCGGAAAGTGCTTCAGTATTAAAATCGATATAAATAAAATTCTTTTTTTGGGTGGAGTGATCCTCTTGAAAGTGGCGGCCCTATAGATAATGAGGTTGTAATAAAAATCTAAATTAAATCAATAGCTTTTCAAAAATTTCTTTTTTTGTTGTGTACCTACCCAACAAATTTGAAGGCAGTATGACATTATACAGGGTGACACAGAAGTTGCGCCCTATGCATATACAAAAGCTGCTATTAAAAGATAATTGGGTAATTTTTCTGGGACGTATGCAATCCATAAATGTAGATCTAAAACAAACTTATTCCAGGAATAATTGCTGGAATTTTCAAATGCAGAAATTCTAGGACTTATCATTTGATAACGTTTTTTGTCTTACATGGTGTACATACATTAATGTGATGGCCCAAAAATTAACACAAGAAGAGTGGAATTAATTTTCATGTTTGGACGTGATGGTGCTTCTAACCAATCTGTCATCGAACAATTTAACCAACATCACCCAAATAGATGTCCAATCAATCAGCGCACAGTTGGTAGGTTAATCAAACGTTTTAGAGGAAGTGCCCATGATAGTCGACGTCCAGGAAGACCAAGAAGTTCGACCGTTGAAGGAACCGTAGCAGCAGTTTTGGTTCATCTTTTTGTCTGCCCCCCAAAAATCACTTCTTGATTTCTTTTTGTGGGGACATCTGAAATCCGTTGTATATTGCAAACGTCCAAGAAATATCGACGAATTTAAAGAGAAAATCCGATTTGAGTGTGCCAACATGCTTAACCGTGTTGGAACATCCATCAGAAAACGAGTACAAAAGTACATTGAACTCGATGGTGAACAATTGGAACACCTCTGTTGTTTTTAATATAAAAATACAACAGTTTTAATTTAATAGCAGATTTTTTATATATCTTCTGTGCCACACTGTACAAAGTTTTAATTCGATTTCTTTAGTAAATCAGTTGAAAGTGTGACGACGGGGTATAAAATTTTAAATGTTCCAATACGGTCCATTTATTTCATTTTCTAGTAGGGGCTGGCTGGACAAGTAATTAAACATGAAAAGCGCTACAGGCAAACCTCCAAATCCTAATTAAAAGTACAGTAGGTACAATGAAAATAACAAATGATTCAACATGCAGCAAATTAATAGAACAAACATTATTAAATTGACTAGCAAATAAAGGAAATTGTGAGTTAATACCACTACTATAATAAACAACGCTAATTTAACTTAACAATTAGAAAATGCTTCGAATGAAATACAATACGTACGATTGAATTAGGTAATGTCCTCCACCATATCTGTTTTGGATCAAATTTAAAATAGGTAGTGCATGCATTTTAAAATTTATAGAAATATAATATGTACCTAACAGTTCAAAAGTCAAAATTTACTTACAAAATATATAAAAAACGAACTTATATTTAACACATCAGTTTCTCAACAGTCAAATTCATTGACTACTTGTCAACAACCCAACAGTGTACATCATGGAATAGGCAAATTGCAATTGTAACAAATTATGCGCAATAGAGTCACAGTAAGTACAATGAAGTAGGTAAGCAATGAGTAGGACTGTTTGTCAGACACAAATATAAAAGTATACTGATAAGACACGATCTACCATTAGTAAAAACAATTCAGGGGTAGAAGTAGAAAGAATTCAGGGGTAAACAAAAAGCATCTATGAACTACTAAATATTTGTTTTTGGTCTAATCAGTAAACTTAAATAATTATGTATATCTATGCCTGTGGTTATTCGTTTGATTGCATAACAATTATAAATATCACTGAAAACTATACAATTCATTGAATAAAAATAACGTAAAACTAACTTCAAATTAAATATGATGTTAGTTGGTAAGTAAAAGATAAGTGACGATTCGGTTCTCTTGACTGGTAAACGATCCAAATACGCCTCATCACACAACTAAAGTAGCTTCATACAGGAGAGCTCTTCTTCCTCTTCTCCATATCAACATCAATTAAATTCAATGACAAAACTGACAAGACGGCATTAAACTTTGCCTGATAATAAAACCTATCTATCCGCTGGAGACCTTAAGTAAACCCTTCACCTACAGCTTCCTATGAGACAGAGGTGTGGAACTACTGACCATCTATTCTACGTACCGAAAATATCCCATATTCTCAACAAAAATGAATATGTATTCATCAGATATCTTCATTTGGTAAGTACATATCATTAAAAACAATCGGTATAGAAATGTATTAGTAAAATACTGTAGATAACACGGCTGAGAATAGTTGACGAAATTTGCTATACCTAACGTTTACAATAATGAAAATTTTGGATAAATAACAATTGTGTCAACTAACAGACTTGATCACACAGACCATAGATATAAATCTATATAGTCAATATCTATGATACAGACCGATTGGATTTGTTTCTATCAATATTCAAAGGGGGGGGGGGAGGAAGATCAATATAGCTAAATTATCGAAATACAATCAAATCTGATGAAATATTAAGATTTAAAAAATTCAAAATGTACTGTAATACGCCTCAATGATATTGTGCTCGATTTAACTAGGAGGGGTGTATAGCACCCGTTACATAACTAGGGTAAAATAAACAGAATATGAATTAAAAAGTCCAACTTCTCATCCACCAGCAGTATGTTCTAACTTCATAAAGCTCTCATTTACATTAATAGCTAATACGCAGATAATAAAACAAGAGAACTTTGTTCTGACATTGAATTTTTAGTTTCCTCTGTAAAAGTCCCTAACTGATGTTCAGATTCGTGATATTATTCTATCTAACGATCTCACGCAAATAGTCACTGTGATTCAAAAATAGACTACCTACATGTCAGAAATAGTTAATTTATCAGTAGGTACAAGTTTTGTTTTTAGTTAATATATAAAACCTATTGATCTTGCCGACCAAATAGAACCTACAAGTCAAACTTGTACACTAGTATCTACTAGTCAAACGTGTACCCTAGTATCTACTAATCAAACTTGTATACTCGTATCTGCTAGTCAAACTTGTACCCTAGTATCTACTAGTCAAACTTGTACACTAGTATCTCCTAGTCAAACTTGAACACAAGTATAAAAGTACACTTACAATTATTTTTATCACGTTTCCTGGACGTCAACATTATTTTCCTAATCTGAAGGCACAGTACATGATTGGACAAAATCACGTCGTGTGCCAGAGTTTTGATAGCAATGTAGGAGTCGCATAATCTATAGGCAGTAGCATTTCAAACAAATAGAAATTCCATTTGCCTAATTCAGACTAACCAAAGTTTGCTACGTTTTAAAACTGATAATATGTATCTTGAATCTAGACATATAGGAATAGACGTTGTGTTGCGAAATTCATTTTTAATATTTCGTCTTATAGCCTGACAATATTGCAAGTTTAGATAGCGTTGAATAATTGAATAACAACAAAATTCACTACACCTTTAGCATTTCATTATACATTGGGACCTACAAGGTATTGTGCCTATAAATGTTCCTTTCCAACAGAGAAAACAAACAACTCAAATCTCAATTAATTAATGTGAATAGCTACAGCAGCTTATCTATTATAATAGATAAACTGCTGTAGCTATTCATACAAATTCCTACTGTTTTACTTTTAATACCTATTATACCCTTCTTGAGATATATTTTGATGAACAAATTTCTACAACACTGGCTGTTCCACAAGGATTTCCTAAATTTCTGTAATTCTCACTCGATTAAGAATGACCCAATTTGTCGACCCTTTGATGCGTATACCACTGAAAACAACTGGTCAACACAATGACTCGATAATACACCGCTACCAAGCATAAGGAGAATGTATTATACATTGTAAACCAATTAATTCCTGTTCAACTCAAAGATTCCTAAAATTATTCCACTTATTTTTGAGCAATGGACCACAGCTAATTAGTTTTCTTTTATATAAAAAGTTCCTATCTACTAAACGAATGAATTCAGTTAGTAGCAATTTAAGTTGAAGGAAGTTCTTACCAACAAAATGAAGTTAATTATGTGCTGAATTCAATATGAATCACAATAATTCAAATAGGTACAACCTTGACTATTTATATATACAGGTCTGGCCAAAATTATAAATGTTATGTGAAGGTTGTCAGGTTAAGATCACTTTGGGGAAAAGTAGCCATTTAAAATCTGAAAAATTGCTTTGTGGAATATTCTAAAAGCGAAAGATATGTGAAAACCCCACTTCATTTTCTCTGAAATACTTTAATTTTTTTAAAAACCGTTATCTCATAATAAAGCAAATAGAAAAAAAAGTTAAAACTTTCAAATAAAAGAAAATCAGGTGGAGTCTATTACAGTATTTTATTTTTAGAATATTCCTGAAAGCCATTGGCTACTTATTCCAAAGGTGGTCTTGATGTGACAACTTTCATAAAACACTCACTTAACATGAAGTTGGTTTTACACTCGTATTTTTGGCCAGACCTGTATATATAATTTGAAATATATTTGGTTTTCTAAAATTGAACGAGTTTGACACCTAGAAGAAATATATTAACTGTCTTCGCCAAAAAAAGTTCTGAAGGAGTATGGCAAGTGAAACTATTTTTAGATCAAAGCAGACTCCATATTTTTTAGTAAGCTACTTTACTTTGTTAGGAATGCGACATCTATTGAGTCTGTAAGCATAACCTATTTTGAAAGTCATTATGGACAGCCTAAGGGAGACTGCATGCATTCGGTAATTGAAAGAATTTTTAAATATGAATTAGGTTTTCCTTCAGAATTAAACTTCTTCTCACTAGTTCACGCAAAACTCCTAAACCTTATGTAGTAAGGCAGATGTATAATGGTGACCTTCTTCTTAGTGTTCATCAGAAAAAGAACTTCTTCCGCTGACAGAAAGTCAGAACTATTGTGGTAAAAAGGGATGGAAAACTTGGGCTCAGGACAGATTTTGACAAAATAGAATATGATCGTGTTGATCTTCCGCAAACTTTAATGTCTACTTATACTGGTCTGGCACCTGCATATCCTACTCCACCAGGACTTGATGTCACTTTGTGGATCCAATGGTGTCATTCGATCTGAAGAGGCCAGGATATTTCATAAATAGCTACCTTTAATTAACGGAAACTATTCGTTTTGATTGTGTTGTTTTTTACTATTTGTAAATGACGTAGACAGTTTTATTTTACTGTTTCTGTTATAACTATCTGTGGACAACTCAAACTGTTCTTTTTCACTGAATTGGTTTTAACAATCTGTAATAATCTCATAATGTTTTGCTTAAATGCATTTAGTTTATTGTAATAAATTCATTTTTAACCTGGAATCGAAAAACGTTTTGATAAGATTTAATGTATCTCATTAAAAGTTATAATTGTTAGTTTAACTAAAAGATGTAACTCAAAAAATCAATAATTCAGAGAAGATTCTTAACAATGATAAAAAATGAACCTTATGTAGCTAGTTGATAAATTTCCATTAAATAATTCATATGTAGTTCCTTCTTTTGTTATGAGTAACATAATTAGATAACAAAATCTATTTTTGTTGATACGTCCCTGCGCTATGCACCCGATGATACGAATTATGCTTTATCTTCTTTCTATACACTGAGACAATTCTACCTGCTAAATAATTTAAATGAAAGTACCTTTCCTGTTAGATGACTTCAATTTTTATGAATTCTTCTCTGTATTTAGTCCATGAAAACTGTTTCAATAAAGTCTGGTGCTAATTAAATGCGATATCAAAGCGTTTAAGATGTATAAGGTTAATGAAAATTAGTTGGATATAGTTAAGTAGCATATTACAGTAAAGACAGAATTTATAGTGTCATCCCGCTTGTCAACTAATGTACAATACATGTTATGCAACAAATGAATGAATGAATGAAGTACATTACAAGTATGTTGGCTTTAGTACAGGGATGTAGCAAACGGAAAATCACCACTAATATTTACAATGCCTCTTCTTGTTTCTTAAAGTTATGTAGTGTCCTCTAACAATCATACTATGTATATTCACACATCTTTTTAACAAAAAGTGTGAAGAACACAAGCTACAATTGTTGATTGGTCCTTTAAATCCAAATCCAGTGAAGATTGTCATGTTGTATCATTTTATCAAATTAGACTGATAATACTACTAGTTGAACTCAGAATAATTGTTTGTTTATTTATAATATGTAGTTAGAGTTGTTATCACCATAAACAAAAGAATCACTTGTCATTCTAGACGTCAGTGTTTACCAAAGTTGTGACTCCGCCCACCACCGAGGTTGGGGCTGAAGAGCGCATGACCACGGCAGCGCCAACCAGGGAGATGATAGCTGTGACCGCTGCACCTGCCAGAAGTCCAATGCGCTTCCACTGGAAATAAAACACAGAGATAAAATATATTAATAATACACCCAGAGATAGAATGCACAAAGATTTCTAATAAAATATAGAAATAGAGTGTACAAAGATTTCTAAACATAGTGTACAGAGATGTTTAAAAGTTACTCCGCATAAATTCGCTCTTAAGCTCAAAGACAGAACCTGAACTTGAAACTTCGATTAGGTCTTTAGCCAATGGGCAAACGTTACTTGAGTTCAGTAATTGGCTAAATCTGAAAGTCCAAAGAAAGTTGAGATTTCATCAAGTTCACTTGTTGCGTTTGTGGACTAAAATGCTCTCAAGAATACTTTAAAACGAATTCAGCTGGTTATAAATTAATGTCATAGGCAATTAATTAATCATATAAAATCTAAAAATATCATGGGACAGAAAAATAGTAATTTTATTTGATGGAAATTTCCGACATATACAGGTATTAGAAAGCGTTTATTCTTCAAACTACGGGCAAGTGTTAGGACGTATAGCAGACAACCAGACCAGAAATATCCGCTACTTGACACTACAGTTGATAGCGAATACAAACTGTTGCTTGAACATGAAAGATCCGTTTCGAACATCTCCCGCTATTTCCGCTGCGCCTCACCTAACGTCAACTCCTTGCAGTGTTGATAATGATCACAATCTCCAGCAACTGAAACCGTTGATAATAATCAGTACACCATTGCTGAGGTAGACAGCACATAAATTCAACAAAAGGTTGTATTGTGTAAAAATACGGTCAGCAAAAATATACACCCATCTAATAAATGAACTGAATCAACCTACTTCAGAAAAATTTTTACTGTACGACGCCATTAACTAAATCTTTAACTTGATGATTAGGTGGAATCAAGTAGAAAAAATTCTCCTTCGCTTTTCTTTTCCCATGGGCTTTTAAGCGGAATAAGTTGTAGGCAAGTTATTAGATCTTATTAACAAGATTTGGAGATTGAAATCCCGAATTCAATTCAGCAGAATTACTTAGGCAGAAAGTATGCAAAAACATGAACTATTCACTAACATGATCGATTGTAAATATTTCCGCATCAATAAAATTGTCCAGAAGTTGACATTAAAAACTAATTATAAAAACAACAAGAATAAGAAGTAGACCCATTTTAAAAGAACAAAATAAATTGTTTTATATTATGATCCCACATCATTGTATAGATAAGAAGACAAGGAACGTTTCAAACAACCCTGAAACATCAAATTCGTCGAATGCTATATAGACTGGATTCAGTTCATTCTTATAAATTTTCTACGCAGATGGCATCAAGTATCCCCATGTTTAAATGGTTCTAAGTCGCTCCATTCCCATAAAGATTCTAAGTCGCTCCGTGTTCACAAAGGCTCTAAGAATCAAAGTACTCATCAGTAAGCGAGTGGCTACCTCAAATCTGATTGGCATAAATTCAAACATACGGTCCAGATTTACATACAATAAACACATTTTTTCTGTAGAAATGTTAAATTTTTCAATCTAGCCCTTGGGCGTTGGCAACATCATTTCAAAATTGGAAAAATGAGGGGATTACTTTTAAACATCAATACAACATTATAGAATTTTACTTAATAATGGGGAAACGGTCTCTTTTGTAATAATGGGACTAGCTGCATCTAAGGAATACATAGATAAACCGAAAATGTTTTATTTGTTAATATTTCTGTCATTCATTAACTAATACACAAGTAGGTAAAGCGAGTGCAATATAATAAATCAGATAACGTTTGAAATACACAAGAATAGGTACTGTTTTATCTCGGTAACTCTGAAGATTTATTTATTCTGTTGTGATTTATTCGATTTTGACTTTAGTTCGGCATGTCTTCCGCCAGCTTTGTCAACACCAACAATTTGTATACCTCTGTGTAAAAAATGGAACTTGATAAAAATCGTTTTTGATATTTGATAAATTTCAAACTTTATATTCTTAATCGCCCTATTATTCAGATTTTGAATGTTATTTTGTCCACAATTAAAAATATATAATAAACCACTTGTCAAAACGGATCTACATACGTACGTGACAAAAAGAAATCAATTTTAAAACATTCAGCTAGTCACATTCAAATAGTCACCTCAGTTAGGAGCAATTCGGAAAAAATTCCATACCCAAAAGACTCATAGACGTGAAGATACTCTTTTGATGTCATTGGAAAAAGCAACCATCGAAATACAAAGAGTTTTTATCACCTTCTTGGCCATTCTAATAGCACTGCCACATTTATTCTCACAAACGTGAGATATGAGAGTGAAACAGATTTATTTTGCTGAGGAATAGAAGCCGAAACAATGCCCCGCATTTCTATTCAACTAACCGATTTTACTGTTCACTATGGAAATGTACAACTATGTAAAATAAAATTAATCATCTGATTTCTATATTTTTCCCGTTTAGCTGCATTGGACCTGATTTGAGCAATCAATCAATTGATGGTGGTCCCCAAAAAGTCTGTTTGTACAGGGCATGCTAAATATATAATTAATAATATGCTACTAACATGAATCGAAACGAATAAAATTATGGAAGCATTTAATAATGGATAATTAATGTGTGTTACAATTAGGAAAGTTAGGCAATATTATTCAGGAAATAGAAACGATGAAAATAGACATTCTAGGTATGTGTGAAATAAGATGGACAGGCTCTGGAGTCATAAATAAATAAATGAGGCACAAAGATGTGGGATTCATGATCAAGAAAAGATGGCCAAGAGCATGATAGGTTTCTGGACGGAGTTCGACCGCGTATTATTTTTGAAAACCATTCGACATCAGCATTATACAAGTTTACGCACCCACAAAGGATTGTGAGGATGAAGCAAAAGAAGAATTTTATGAGGAAGGGGAATCAACCATTGAGTAAGTCAAGTCCGACGAGATCATGACTATCATGGAAGATTTTAATGCAAAGATCGAAAGAGGTAGGCACAGTCATGTCGTGGGAAAACGGGGTCTTGGAGCGAGAAATGACCGAGGAGAACGTCTAATTGAATTTGCATAAAAATGCAGCATGTCCATTATGAATACATGGTTTAGTCAACCAGCAAGAAAGTTATACGCGTGGACAAGTTCGGGGAACGTAGTAAGAAACCAGATCGATTACATCATGATTAGAAATAGATTGAAAAATGCATACATAATGTCAAAACCAGCCGAGGAGCAGATTGTGATTCTAATCACAACCCAGTAATAGCAAACCTAAAAGTGAAACTCAAGAATATCCTGACTAAAAGGACGAATAAGAAGGAGCTTTATGATCTTAGTGGCTTGGAAATGAACAATATCAGACATGAGTTTCAGATACACCTTCAGAATAAATACAGTGCTTTAGAAATCAATGACGAACCAAGACGGCAGAATGAGAATATAAATACAATTATTGACCAGAGGTATGAAACTATAGTGAGAAATATTCAAGACACAGTCAATGAAATTCTGCCCAAAAAGGAAAAGACCTATAAACAACCATGGATGATCGAAAACATTCTCAAAATGATGACAGAAAGACGGAAGCTGAAAGGACTGCGGGAACAGTACAAAGTGAAAAATAAAGAAATTAAGAAGGCTTGTTTTGAGGCAAAGAAAATGGTTAAATGCACAGTGTAAAGAAATTGAAGAACTAGAAAATGCAAAACACCAAAATATACGAGAGGTGACTGGCAGTAAAAAGAAAGTACGTAACGTAGGTATATAAGATAAAGATGGCAAAATGAAAAGTGGAAAAATGCTGGATTGAGCACATTCAGAAACTTTCTGAGGACGAAGAGAGAGGAGGCGGAAAGACGATCATCGAGAATGAAGAAAGAGCAGAGATAATAGAAAGTGAAATGAGAAAGGCAATTAGTAATATGAAAGACAAAAAGCAACCGGACATCACAACAGAAGTGTTAAAAACATTTGATGACAAAAATCTGGCAAGAAATCATGAGCTGATCAACCTCATCTATAATCATGGTCATATTCCACAAGGTATGGCTGAATCTGTTTTCATACAGCTACCGAAGAAACCGGCACCAACTAACTGTGAAGAGTACAGAACGATAAGTCCGATGAGTTATTTAACAAAAGTTCTACTCAGGAATCATAATAAATAGAATAGACAAAAAGATCATGAATGAAATCAGTGAGGAACAGTATGCAGTTAGAAAGGATAAGAGACGCAATTTTAAATTTCAGGATGCTGTGTGAGAGAGGGATAGAGATAACCAAAAGAAAATATACATTTTGTTCTTGGACTATGAGAAAGCTTTTGACAGAGTGAAGCACAAGAAGCTAATGGAATGAATGCCTGAAGAGATGTGGAATAGATGGAAAAGATAGAAGAATATTTCAAAACCTTTATTATGACCAAACAACTAATGTTAGAGAAGAAGACTCGCTTTCAAAAAGTATTAAGATTGAAAAAAGTGGAGACAAGGGGGTGTAATGTCCCAGATTCTGTTCAGCAGATACACAGAGGACATTTTTCATGAAGTAAAAGACTTTAGGCTACAAGGTCAATGGAAGAGTGGTCAATAACTTGCGTTAAGCAGATGACACGGAGATAGTAGCAGAGAACGACCAAGATCTCCAAAATTTACTTCAAATTGTGAATGAGAAAGATGAGAGAATCTGAATGAGAATAAATGACAAAAAGACGAAAGTGATGATCCTCAGTAAAAGCACAACAGCTGAAAATAGTAATATATCAGTAAACGGGAGTACCCTAGAGAAGGTCGACAGCTTTATTTACCTGGGGCAATTGTTTACAAGCAATGGTAAATGCAAGAAAGACATGAAAAGAAGAATTCTCATTGCCAGGACAACATTTTCGAACATGCAACATATTTTTAAAGATAAGCAACTCATAGTTACTACAAAATTGAAAGCTGTTCGCGGTTACATCATTTCTACTCATTCGAAACCTGGACGATATCATCAGAAATGGGAAAAAGGATTGAAAGTTTAA
>JAUYWI010050230.1:0-17930 GCA_034780595.1 Parotoplana pacifica
TGAGGTGGCATACTGTCAATGAAATCAACAAGAAATTTTTGGAAACTGGGTCAGTTGAAAACAAGAAAAAGCCTGGTTGACCATTGTCAATGTCGAAAGAAAATAATTGTCAGATAGTCCATGAAACTTTAACACAGGAAATTATAGACAGTAATTTTGTTTGTTCTATGTTTTCTGTACTAGATGAGTTAAAATATGTTTTTTAGTAATGTTTTTTATAGTAATGGAAAAGTTGACTTTTTAGTTTTTAAAGTTCGACGGTTACTTCTGCCCCCCCCCCCCCTGTAGTTAATGAAACCGCCAGTCAGTTTTTCAGATTTACGTTTATAGCAAAATTTTATTCACACAATTAAAGAAACAAGTAATAAAATCTAGTAGCATCATTGGGTGTTTCAAACGGCAACTGATTCCGACTTGGAGAGTGATTACCAAAGAGAATTGCTTGATATGCTACAGTCCGAACAACCGCCTGAAAGAAAATAATATTTATTTTATATGTCAGCCTGAACAGTTCCAGCAAAGGCTAAGCATAGGTACATCCTGTATGGAAAGAACGGCATTATTTCATGAAGAAAGTTTTTTGATCCATCACTTATGACACTATTAAAATAGAAAGGTGGTTTAATTTATCTAAGTCGCCACACTTTTAAAATAATTATACTTACAGCTCACTATATGTGGGGCTTCCAAGATACAAGCATTTTTAACCAGGATTGCAGTAAGTGTTTATAAGACGGTAGTGTACTTGATAAACATTGCCATAGTTAATTAAATTATCAGCTATCACATATTCCACCGCAATGATGGGACATTTAACCAAACAGAAGCAGTTAGAGGAGCTACAGGTAACCAGAGTAATTAGATGACTATTAGGTATTTTTATGTCTGTTTAAACGAGTGTATTTGTATTATTATGTATTTTGAAGTTTTGTGTGAAATATTATAATTACATAGTTAGATAATTCTATTTTTCTGATTGCAGCATCCATTTATATATTTTGTCGGCGAGAATGTGAAATTATTTTGTTATCAAAACACGTACTATTTCTAGCAATATAATAAATTAATTAATAGATTAAAATAATGTTCGTGTTTGTATCCTATAACTGAATACCTGCGCATAAAAGATACATTCAAAGTCTCTAGTATCTTTCAAACAAGAAAATAACTACAAATTGAGTATTGCGTACATGCTATTACAGAATGTGCATCATTGTCCACTCCCAATATAACGCCGCTCATCAACTAAAGAATTTTCTTTATTTAAAACGCGGGCCCGACTAGAGAGTGAGCCTTGCAATTTCCATTGAAGAAACTTAGCATCTAAATAATTATTTCATTACCATAGACGAAACTCTATCCAAAAGTATTATTTGGATTATTCCGATAAATTAAGTTCATAGAGTGATCTTCCATTTTATGATAGTTCAATTTAATTTTGTTTAAATTTATTAATTAATTATTAGTATACGGCTATCATAGTTACTAATATCTGCTCGGTTTGAAATTCTAAATAAAAAATGCCAGTTAAGAAGAAAGTAAGTTAAATGAACACAATGTTAAACACTTTATTAATTAATATTTTGCTGCCAACAAGGCCGATTTTGAATCTGTATGACTAAATTTAATTTAGAATCGGACTGATGGTGTAGACGCATATTTAAAATTTTAATTGAAAATTATGTTATACACTTCTAAGTAATGTTCAAGTAAATTCTGTCAACTTCAAAAAGTTTTAAAAAATCTATTAGTTTTTTATGGTCTATCTGCTTTTAAAATACATAGAAATGACTTTTCCATTTTTTATTTCTTTTGGATTAGGCAAATTACATTGAAATAATTATGAATTTTCTATTACATGACAAATTAATAATAGTGAGTTTTCTATTACACTGAAAATAGTATTAGTACTCATGCCAAAAAACTGACCTTAAAGATAGTGCATTGATTTGATAGAGCAATAGTGCTAATTTTAATTCACCATACTTAGCCACATGGTGGACATGTTATTTAAAAAAAGATTTTTTTAAATATTGTTAAAAATAAAAAAATAAATCCTTAGGGTCAGTTTTTTCTTGAATATGTTATTCAATAAGTTGTTTTAATGATAAATTAGTGTAGTAAAATAACTTATTCTAAAAAAAACTGACACTAAGGATTTAAAAAATCTGTCTGCTATAATTATTATGGCTATGTATAGCAATTTTTATTTACTAATAGTTATTTACTAATAATTCACAATTATAATAAAATTTATTAATATTTGATTACAAATATATCATAATGGGTTTTTAAAGATATTAAATTTTATGACAAAAATGTGATCTTTTAAATTCCAGTAGTTTAGGCCTTGATAAATGCCTATGCCATGTAAAAAAATAAAAATATTGATCCAAAGTTTACCTGATGGACCAATGAAAATATAACTTAAGCCTAAATGAAGACAAAATATCAATTTTATAACTATTTGAAATTCTATAATTAAATATTGATGTTATTGATTAATATTTTCTTTAGAACACTATTAAGATTGCATTGTTTGACATATACTTAGAATGGGTTTTTAAAAATATTTATATTTGTCCATAGTAGGCAACCTCAGGAGCTAAGTTCAATATTTCTTTTTTTAAATAACATATACATTTTTATCTAAGCTGTATATGAGTAGTTCCTGAAGAACCTTAGAAAATTTCATAAAGAAATATTGATCCAAAAATAGTTATGAACATTTTTGTGTCAAAAAAGACATATATATATACAAAGTCAGAAATTAGGTCCACTGATTTTTGTTAAAAATATTTTTTTCTAATACTTATCTAAATTTAGTTAATGAATTCATTTCAAAACCTCTAAAATGATCTAGTAATCAATAATAAACCATTTTAAATTATTTACAGCTATTTATTTATGATTAAATTTAGTTTGAAAACAATTAATTTTTATAGGCCTGCCCACTGTGGTGGCCCTCATAGACTAGCAACCAAAAAAATGATGCATCCATTATTTATTAAACATTCCTATTCTAAATCCAAATTTGATCCAGATATGATGTTGTATTTTCATTTTTGGAGCCACTTCATAGATTTTGCCCCAAAATGTTATGGATTTATATTACTGAATACCTAATCACCAAATTTGAAGTCAATTAGACAAACGTTTTGGACCTGATAACATCATTGGCTCCTAGCTTAGCAAATTATTCTTTTTTTTAAATAGGTGTTTCTTCTCATTTTGTCCTAGGTATCTATAAATTAGCCTAATCCATCCATGGAAATATGAATTTTTAGAGAGAATAGTTTTACTTTCCCCAAATCTACCATGCTAACAAAGTCTATAAGTTTAAAAAGTCTCAAAAGTTTAATTAATTCTAAATCTATAAATAGAAATTTTTCTATCTATATTTCAATATAAATATATAGATTACAAGGTGTATTATAATTTTCCATGAATTTCAGCTAGTTATACAATGGCACTTTTCTTAAGCAGTCACCTTGGTTAATGACCAAAATATATTCCTACTTAATTAAATAAAAAATGGTCATCACCTCATTTGAAGACAGATGACCACAAAAATCTTTTACCAAAATGCCTCAAAAACTTCAATTTTGGCCAATCAAATAAATATCAATCATTTGTGGTGGTTTTTAAATAGATAAAATGGGGATATATTTATGTTCAGCTTCAATCTTCATTTGAATCTGATTTATGAATAAATGTCACCAGAGAAGTATTTATACAATACTGGATTTTCAATTCTCTGTTCATTGGCTTCTTTATAAGAACCTATAAACCCATTTATAAAAATAAAAGGCTGATGATAACAAAGTTGCTAATGAGGGAAGATACATTTTTCTGAATATTCATTTAAAGCATTCAACATAAATATCAATTTCTCTCCTATAGTAGGAATACAAAACACTTTGAAGGAATAATCATTTGAAATTCATAAGATGTCATTTATACTGAATGTAGTATGTAACTGTGAAGAAATACTTTAAATATATTTATATCTTTGTATCAATATTTTTTAAACTCTCTTAAATGGCCACCACAGCTATTGTCCAAAATTTTAATATACTGATTTGTAGCTACTAAACTTTTCATGGGTACTGATTGGGGTGGCCACCCCTCCTAAGGTTTTTTCAAAATTTCTCAAAAACAATACAACTGATTTACTTTAAATTTGGAATCTGTGCACCAAATTCTCCTGAAGATTTTTTGTGTGACCCCTCTCCAATGTTGGACCCAAACTGCAAAAATAATAATTCTGAAGCTAAATAGTAATAAAATTGATTCATATTTGGCAGATAGATTATAAACACTATCATTTAATATATATACATATTCTGTGTTATTGTAAATATTTATTTTTATGACCAAAAAACAATACTTTTTATTTTTGAATTACAAGAAAAATGCTGAATTAATTGATTTTCTTTTAAATTTATAGAAATTAATCAGTACTATACTGCTAACAACTTTAGAAATTGCACTAAAAAATGAAAACAATTCTGTCAAAAGTTACCCATTTATGAAAATCCTATATATTTGGATAGGAAAAACGAAAAATTAATTTCCTAATAAAATATGAGTTGTCCATTGGAAGGGCTTCTATTAATTATCTGTACCAAGCTTGAGGTTCACTGATTTTGAGACCAAATCTGGCCAATGTGTTAACCTTTTTTTTTTAAATTCAATTTTAGGAAAGAAGATTATTCCAAAACCACTAGAAATGACCTAGGAATAATAATAAATTATTTTAAATTAAATATGTGAATAGATTAACATTTGAAAAACAATTTCTATTGACCTGACCCATTATGCTGGGCCTCATAGACCAACAACCATAAAAGTGAGGCATCCAAGTTTTTTAATACATTATTTCTAATACCTTCTTAATTTTAAATTTCAAATTTGAGCAAGATAAGATATTTTGTTTGAATTTTCAACCATTTAAGTGATTTGGGCCAAAATTGTTTTTAAAAATTTATTTATAGATTTGTATTACTGAGTGAATAGTAGACCTAGGCACCAAATTATTAGCCCATCAAACAAAACAAACTTTAATTTTTGGAGCTATAGATGTCATAGTTACAAGCTCAGCTCTTTTATTGATTTTTCAAAAAAAAATGTTTGGTAAATCTTTCCAAGTTGGTAGCATATTTGAGCCCAATCCATCCATGGAATCCAATGTAGAAACATAAAGATCTATGAAGGATTAATTTAAAAACAGACTGAAATGCTAATATTCCATTATAACAGATTTTGATCCCAAAGCACTAAAATAAAATTTAAATTGACAATTTAAAAATTTAGTTTCTCTATGTGATAGGTAGAAATTTCCCTTGTCTGTCCTAGACATTGTAACAATTACACTGCTATAAAGAATGGTTGATTTCACTATTTTTTATTGCAGTAAGCTATCATCTTTGGGTGTCATTCAATGAATATAATAAGCCATGTACTGTTCATTATTATTAAACTAGCCCTGACAATAATAGTTTGTTTCTATGAATACAAGCAATAATGAAGGCAGTGATACAATTTTATATTTTTGTTCTCTTATAAAATTGTATAAAATGCACATTTTGCTGACAGTGCTAAAGAAAGACTTTATGCACACTACCAATATCAAATAACAAAACTGAATTATCTCAAAGTTTTCATCCTTTTATGTGTTCTTTTGCCATCCATTTACTTACCAGTTCATATATTTAAAAATATGAATGGGATCAGATATTCTCATTATGTTATATTAATTTTTTCTGGTATTTTTGTTTCTGATTATCTTCTCTTTCCTCATTTTAAGTTTATTTAGTGGCTTCAGATTTTTTATAGTTAATTTATTCAATATAATAACCAGAAAGTGTTGTCATTAAAAACGTCATTAAATATCTTCAATAGTACTTCAATCATATACTAATTTTATTTTACAATGCATTTTCACTGAAAGTTTAAGGGACAATCTTTTAAAAGTAAATTGCTATCATAAAGAAATATTGTTTTCCTAAATTTGATAAATTCGTGATTTTTTATTAACACAATAAAAACTCAATCACATCTTAATATATTATACATCACATTTATTTTATATGCAAATTAATAAATTTTAAATCCATACTTTAGGATAACTATTTATTTCTTATTGAATATGATGCCATTAGTTGATATTCTACCATTTCAATTTTATTAATATCTAGGAGCATTCATTATAAAAGAAATGAATATTCGTGTATTGGTGGAAATCAGCTAAATTATTTTTTCTCATAAGTCCAAAATGGAAAATGCTCAAGAGGAGAGAAATCATAATTCAAAATTATGAAAGATCTAAAGTGAATATAACAGAAATATGTCCATGTTTAAATGTTAGATAGAAAGTTACCCTTCCTTTGTAGTCTCTGGTGAATTTCAAAGGTTATTTTAAAACACAGCATTACTAAGTATCTTTTAATTTTAGATAATAGCTGCTCCCAGGAAACTAAAAGATGATGATACTACTGAAACAGGAGGGCGTGATGAATTTGAAGATTTTGGAAATATGAGGTCCGTTGTTAAACCCGATGATCAGCTTCAACTTAGTGAACAGGTAATTTGTTCTTCCTTTAATACCTTAGAAATAAATAGCAGAAATGAGCTATAAACAATAAAGAAGAATACACAAATATCACTCATTGAATATTTTGTTCTACACTTTTCATTATAGTTGTCTAATAGCCATTTATTAATTTTAGAAATTCTTTTAGAAATCTAGCAAATAAACATTGGGTCTCTTTACAGATATAATGTTTCGTTATCTCTACACATAAGTTTTCACCTATGCATTCTTGTTGTGTGTTAGTGCCAATGACCTGCAATTAACTCTAACAGTCATACCAACCCTTTTGAAAGATTAAATGATTTTAATGTGTTAAGAGTAATAATAAAAAACAAGTATACTTTGATAAAAATATACTACTTATTCATATTACTCGCCATTGATAGTCCAGGACAGCTACTGCGGCCTTCTTGGGCCTAATCATCCAGACATAATCACAGCCTGAGCACTATAAAATGTTCGTATATTTTATATCAAGTATAAAAGATAAAAATTGCCATAGTTGCATAAGAAGAGTGAAAATAGAAGATTTTCAGAAGAATTATGTTGGTTGGAAAGCCTGTATTTTTTATTAAAGGGCACTCACGTTGTCAAAGCAGGTCCTGGCCAATTAATATGTTAAAGGCAATAATACAAAAACAAGTATACTTTGAGAAAAATTAAATGATTTTAAGATCTATTAAAGATATTCAAACGATAAAACCTTCTTTAGCATCTACTTTTATGTAGTTATCCTCATAATTTATGCAAATATTCAATTTATAATTTAACATTTTTAGGAATTAAAAGAAGAGTTCACAAGAGTTTTAACAGCTAATAATCCACATGCACCACAGAATATTGTTCGATATAGTTTTAAGGTATGTATGTATATATTGAAAACAGCAAGTAACATGTTCATCTTGATAAAATACCGAATCAATGTAAAAAATCTTAGAAATGAATAAAGTGAATATGGTTTTAGTAATTTATGTTGTCATATTTTTAACTATCTTCCATCTCAATTTCCTTGTGTACCGAATATGTACCTACCTATTAGTTTTGTTCTGTTTATTCAATGTTATTCACTGTTATTCAATGTGTATAAAAGATTTAAAATGTTATTTGGTATGTATAAAACATTATATATGTTATTGAAGGAACGTCAATACAAACCAATTCCTCAAGTAGAGCAGTTAGCTATCCATTTTAATCTTGAAGGCAATCTGCTTCACAAAGATTCTGATGATGCATCACGTCAAACTGCTCGTAATCAAGGATTGCCGATGTTTGTGGAAGGTGAGATCTATTGGTTTTGGACATAGATATTACTTAGAGCTACAAATTCTGCAGCACATAGTTGTTATATAAATTTATAGATATCTGGAAACTTATGACACACTGAATTAAACCTCAAAACTAGTAGCAGAAAAATCTCTAGAACTGTTTAGAAAGTAGAAAATTACTACAAATCAAACAGAATTTATCCATTCTATTAATTAAAGCATATTTCTATTAGAATTATTTTTTAGTGTTCTGTATAATTCATCAGTCTTTAATTGGAGCTGTTAATATTTGAGCTCAAATATATTTTTACTAATTTTAGAAAAAGAGAAAGAAATTGATGAAGAAAAAACAGCTACAGAAGATGCTGATACTGTTACTGAAGATGTAATTAGAATTCCATTTTTTATTGAAAAACAATAGATCAGAATTGCAACGTTGACATTTGCTTTTGAATACATTTAATTCAATATTTTCAACCTATGTTAATTTACGTTATGTCAAACACTCTATCCTAATGAACCATATATAAAATTTATTTACAATATACATACCTATTATTTTGAAACAGTAGTTAGAATTTTTCGTTTCTAAATTGGCAAAAATGTTACTTTATTTATGTAAATTAAGCAAAACCATTTGTCTCAGCTATTTATTTTTATATCGATCCGTTAACTTTTTTAATAGATCTAAAAATCTATTTTGCAGACTTCTGGTGAAAAAGAAGGAGGAGACACCACTGAATCAACTAAACCAAGTGCAGCGCCTACTCCAGCAGGAAACGAAAAGAAACTTACAAACCAATTTAATTTCTGCGAAAGAGCAACACAGACCTACAATAATCCGTTAAGAGTAAGTTTTATCAACATTCTCAGTTGGATAATGGAAAATTCGGTAACTTGGTTTCTAGGAAACTTATTAAATGCGACCTGGTTTTAATTTATAGGAGCGAGGTAATGCAACAGAACCTCCTCCAAGAACGTCATTCAATGCCAATATAAGCCAGTGGATCATATATGATGACTACATTGAAGACTTTGAAAAATCTGTAAGTCAAATTGTTTCAAAATCTGTACATAATATGAATGTCATTGTGTAAATAAAGAAAGTTGGGTTACATAGAATGATTAAAAATACAACCGATGAGTAAATGAGTAAGTACAAGTTAATTATAATGTTCAAACTATAGTCCGTCATATGTCATACAATCTTCGAGTCGCTCTCTGACACTTCTGCACACGTTTTGACATAACTCCAGATCGATGAATTCAAACTTCTCTTGGACTGATTCCCTTAATTCCCGAAATCAATCGACCTGGAAATTTAGCATCCAACCACTGGCGTACAGGGAGTGCCAAATGAGGTGGTGCCAAGAGTTATAATTAATATCAATATCATATATAAAATAAATTCACAGGCATCTATACCTTATTTAAAAAATTATTCATAGATGTAAAGATATGTAAAATGCACAACAATATCTGTATATTTCAAAAATTGGGCATAACTTTTTGTTCACCCTGTACAACAGACAGACATTTAGCGCGCTACATAGAATCTATATCATCAAGGACTACATGGATTTCTGTGTTTGTTTATAGCAAGAGAAGAATAAAGACAAGAAACCTTCATCATTTGGCAGAAAGGAAAATGAAGGCAAGAAGAAAAAGAAAAAGTTGACAGTTATAGAAAATCAGGTGATTATTTATATAATTTATTTTACTATCTTCGAATTTTTGTTTACTTTAAAACGGTGTACAGCTACAAGATTCTTATTATTTTTGCAGTCGGAGGATTTGACTCGAATAGAGCGATCGATGAAGATCATTGAACGAATGGTGAATCAAAATACATATGACGAAATTGCTCAGGACTTCTGCTACTATGAAGACGAGTCTGATATCTTCAAGGATTCACAAGGCTCCGTTCTCCCTCTCTGGCGATTTACTTATGAAAAAGCGCGGAAGCTGTCTGTTACCACACTCTGCTGGTCTCCTTGTTACCATGACATGTTTGTGGTTGGATACGGATCATGTAAGGAAAAAATAGTAATGGCCTATTCAAACGTTCTTGAAAATATATTCTTTTTATGTAGGTACCAAGGACTACTAAACACAGGACATGCTAACTCTATGTTCAGACTTCGCTAGCGAAGGCCATTCTTTATTTAGTATATACAAGCATTTTGTCTCTATAGATTCTTAAAAAAAAAGCTGTTTAGTAGTCCTTGGTAGGTACTTAAAAAACTAATTACATATTTATTTGTACGACCAGTAGCGCTTGTCTAAAGAGACCATTTTATGGTCGCAACACAATGTTTGAATAAATTAATGTAATTATTTTATCTAATTTAAATTTTAAAGTTATTGATTTTCTATCAGAAGGTGGTGTTTCAGATCTGGATTTGTACTATATTTATTAAAATTATATCATAGACTGAAAAATTTGAAAATCTTGATTGTTTTATTAGTATTCCAAAAATGTGGTCATGTTTTATGTTGATTGAATATAGTTGTTTAATTTTAGATGAATTCACCAAGCAAGAAATGGGGATGATATGCTTTTATACATTAAAAAATCCATCATTTCCCGAATACATTTTTGAAACTGAAAGTGGAGTAATGACACTTAATCTTCACCCCGACTACCCTCATATGCTTTGTGTAGGATTCTATGATGGTTCTGTAGGAGTTTACAATACTTTGCAATCTACCCGAAATGTTCCCCTTTATGTAAGCACCGCTAAAACCGGCAAACACACTGAACCCGTTTGGCAAGTGCGTTGGCAAAAGGATGATCTGGACAATAATATGAACTTCTTTTCAGTTAGTGCTGATGGCAGAATCACTTTGTGGACTATAGTAAAGGTGGGTGATAATGAAGAGTCAGTTAACATCTCATTTTTATAGGTACAATTGTTTATAAATTTTATGGAAAATATATTTATTTTTATCTTCTACTATTGTTAGTAGCACAATAGTAGCATAATATTTTTTAATATAATTATGAATACACCTTTGTATTCATAATATTGTTTTATGCTGTATATTACACGCAGCAGAGTATGTCTTACAATTTTTATTATCTACAATTTATGTTGCTTTTAGAAATCCAATTACTAATGATAATTATTTTTATTTTTACACAACAAATATATAGATACTGGAACGGTAAGTTTGCAATATTGCTGTTGTTTTGTTGGTTGCTATTTTTGCAGTTTGTGAGATGTATGTAGTTGCATACCTACCTATGTATTTTTCCTGTGTGCTCCACAATAGATATCAAATCACCGAATAAACACCCAAGTAGACTTCCTCACCTAATGTTTCATTAGTAACATTTTTAGGTAGATATGCGGTTTCTTTATTCAAGATAAATTTAATTCTATGTTTCTGAGTAAACATGACTGTAGTTCCTAGTAAGTAGTAGTTTGTATTGTTTCTTCTCTAGACCGATCTTAACCACTACGATGTCTTGTCTTTGCAACTGATTGAAGGAAATTTAGACGGTCCAGATGGAACTCGCATCAAAGCGCTTGGTATGTCTTGTTCAAAATGTGTTTTTTCATGATAGCTATTTTGTTTGAATCAACTATAAAACTGACAAAAACATTACGGCCTTTACAAATATTCGTATTTTAAAATGGTCAATAAGATAATCAATGACATTCTTGAAAATTTAATTTCTTATTATATTATTTTGGTTAAAACTCAGCGTTTAAGTTAAAGTACGAAATTATTACATGGATACCCCCCCCCCCTTAGTAATTTTAATCATATAATTAATTAGTACATTTATGGGGCGCCCAAAACAGCCTTTTCAATATTTTTCTATTATTTAAAACATTTAACAAAAGTCAGACAGAAAGAAATGCTTACCTGCCTGACAACAGAAAATTATCCAGTTTAGTGTTGGCGGTCAACACGATTTTTGTGTACCTATTAGATGTATGTTTCACTAGACGATTTGTAAACGACAGCATTTTGTCACTAGTTTACTAAGCCCTGCCCCTATTCTCCGGATACGTTTTTTATGAACCAGACGTCATATTGTAATGTTTACTATACAAACGAAATCAGTAGTGATGAAATGCATAGTGCTGTGATTAAAATTGTGGCGGCTACGACTACCAACTTTAAACTGATTCATTTTCTGTAGGCTCCCGATTTGACTTAAAAATAATATAAAAAGCAACTTTTTTTATACCTACGTCTGTCTGAACAACAAATTTGATTCATTTTTATAAGTCGACCAAAGAATAATCGATTTATTCTGTGAAAGGGTCGATGTTTTCCTGACATTTTATTTTTTACTGTTTAATAGGCAGCGGTACGACGTTTGATTTTCACTCCGAGGCCGATCATTTGTTCTTGGTGGGCACTGAGGAAGGTCGAATCCACAAATGCAGCAAAGCTTATAATAGCCAGTTCCTGGATACAATTGAAGCGCATCATATGGCCGTTTATAAAGTTATATGGAATAAGTTCCATTCGGATATTTTCATGACGTGTTCAGCAGATTGGACTGTGAAAATATGGGATATTAATAAAAAGTAATTAAAACTATGGGATATTAATAAAAAGTAATTAATCTATGGGATATTAATAAAAAGTAATTAAAACTATGGGATATTAATAAAAATTAATTAAAACTATGGGATATTAATAAAAAAAGTAATTAAAACTATGAGATATTAATAAAAAGTAATTAAACTATGGGATATTAATAAAAAGTAATTAAACTACGGGATATTAATAAAAAAGTAATTAAAACTATGATATATTAATAAAAAGTAATTAAAACTATGGGATATTAATAAAAAGTAATTAAACTATGGGATATTAATTTTAAAAAGTATTTAAAACTATGGGATATCAATAAAAAGGTAATTAAAACTATGGGATATTAATAAATAAAAAAGTATTTAAAACTATGGGATATTAATAAAAAGTAATCAAAACTATGGGATATTATTAAAAAGTAATTAAACTATGGAATATTAATAAAAAGTAATTAAACTATGGGATATTAATAAAAAGTAATTAAACTATGGAATATTAATAAAAAGTATTTAAAACTATGGGATATCAATAAAAAGTAATTAAAACTATGGGATATTAATAAAAAAGTATTTAAAACTAGGGATATTAATAAAAAGTAATTAAAACTATGGGATGTTAATTTAAAAAATTAATTAAACATTTTAAAAATCATTGAAGCGATGGACATTAATAAAAAGTAATTAAAACAAATGGGATATTAATAAAGAATAGCTACCAACTAAAACTATGTTTTGAATTATTGGTAATATCTCATAAAAATTATGCTACGTACCACAAATACTTTGAATTCATTTTTTTAAATAGGAGTATCTACTATTGTATGTTTGCTTTTAATATGTGCCTTCACTAAAGATTTGAAATTAAGGTAGTGCTGCAATAAAAATGTATATTTTTGGCAGCACGTTGAAACATGTTTTAACCATTGAATTTTATATTTTTGTTGCAATGATTTCAATTACTGCATGATATTTTGTTGCTAGCAATCGCAACGTTTGTTGAAACTTTGTCTATAATATAATCAGAAACAGCCGTATGATATTTCTCTCACTTATTTTTTATAATTTTGTTTTAACTAACGGTATTTTTTATGTTTATCTGTGACTTTCATATTTTTTTTAATAACCAAATGGAAATAAAAGTCAACATATTTAGTTTCGATATATTTCGATGAGACAATCATCCTTATCAAGAAATAAGAGTAAAATGACAAAACAATTTGTAACACGCAATATATATATAGGTCAAATAACAGTCCAATTGAATATATTACTAAAAATAACATCATAAAATTAAGAAAAGTTTTTTTTAGTTTTAAAAAATAGAAAGAACCGGAATTCATTAGAGATTTATTTAAAGGGGGATCTAAGTGCTTGATGAGCAGAGATTACTTAATTTGCAATTCGAAGTTATTCCTAGCAGTGTTTAGAACATTGAAAGTATTAATATTCAAAGAACTATTACTCGAATTACACTTTAGCTAAGTGACTACCTTTAGCAAAACTAGTTTTTTTATGCTCTGCAACTCTTAGACAAAGGTGACATTTAGTTTTACCAAACTGGAAAATTTGTAAATCATCTTTGATTTCAGAAAAAACGGAGTCGTACATTTCAGAGAAAAATAACTACGAACTTTACATGACTGAAAAACAACAGAAACATTAATATTAAAATAACGTTTAAATAACATGATTGACTTCTTACGGAATATAAGAGAGGGTTTACCAAAATAGGAAACATATTGATCTAAACGTTTTATACATTTGCAGAAGATAACCATTTCTTTCAAAGAGATTTTGAAAAAAAGAAACCTCTGTGTGGAAAATATAATAGTTTGTGCAAATTAAAAAAGTTATGTGTAGAAAACAAAAATTTAAAGCAACTTTCCATTTATGAAGACACAAAGAATCATAATTTAATAAATAACCTAAGTTGGTAGTCTACGATAAACAGATACAGTACAGTTAGATGGGTTTGCATCAGGCAAAGTAATTAAGGTATCCAGAAAAGGGAGACTCCTATTATTAAACGTTTCAAAAGTAAACTTTAAATTTGAAATTAGTACCATTACCTATGCATGAGCCGTAAGTAACTGATACGCCACTGATACTCTTTGTATAAGTTACTTATACGCTGTGAATAAGTACTTATGTTCAAAAACTGATATGCGCTACTTATATGGCTTTTTCACTAGGTTTTGTTTTGCTAAAGGTAGTCACTTAGCTAAAGTGTAATTCGTGTAATAGTTCTTTTAATATTAATACTTTTAGTGTTCTAAACACTGCTAGGAATGACTTCGAACTGCAAATTAAAGAATCTCTGCTCATCAAGCACTTAGACCCCCCTTTAAATAAATCTCTAATGAATTCCGGTTCTTCCGTTTAAACTAAAAAAAAAACTTTTTTTAATTGTATGATGTTATTTTTAGTAGTTTATCCAATTGGACTGTTATTTGACCTATATATATTGCGTGTTACAAATTGCTTTGTCATTTTACTCTTATTTTTTATAAGGTTGATTGTCTCATCGAAATATATCGAAACTATATGTTGACTGTATGTTGACTTTTATTTTCATTTGGTTATTTAAAACAGTCAGCCTTCCGCAATACTTTCAAATCACTTTATTTGTTTTCATTTAATTATTGTAACTTTGTTTTAACAACTGAACTTTTATAATTTTGTTACAACTATCCAATCCTTAATTAAATATTTTTCTTTAACTTCGTTCCAACTAAAATAATTTGTTTAACTGTTCCGTATTAAATTGGATATTATGAAACTCATTGGTACAAAATTTGGGTTTTGCAAAGAAGTTTTGGAAACAGTAATATTGTAAAATAACAACATTTATAACGAAATTGTTGAAAAGTTACAAGAATGAATTGATACCATAATGTAAGTAATTATAGGTTGAATGAAATGTACCACCTACACAGGCAATGATCTTGCAATGTTGTGTATACATAATCTGCGTTGAGTTGTTTCAGCAAGCACTGGAGTGAACTAACATTTAAATTGTTCTGCTATTTTATCCAGGGCCCCGTTGTTTGTGTTTGATCTTGGTTCCCCAGTGGGCGACATTGCCTGGGCGCCTTACTCCTCCACCGTGTTTGCGGCCGTGTGTGCCGATGGCAAGGTACACCTGTACGATCTGAACGTGAACAAGTATGAATCCATCTGCGAGCAAGCAGTGGCCCAGAAAAAGAAAGCCAGATTGACCCACATAAGTTTCAATCGATTGTTTCCTATTCTCATTATTGGTGACGATCGGTGAGTTCAGATTATTAAAGGGACTAGATCTATGCTCGCTTTTTGAAAGCAATACCTACGCTTTTTCAAACAATATTCACAACAGAAATATTGTACTAATATGTATATCAATGTCCTTGAAAAGTAGCATTGAAAAATGTATTAGAAAATAAAATGTTACCATTGAAAATTGAGAAAAAATTACGAATCACAACAAATTGAAAAAATTACGGATCACAACAAATTGAAAAAATTACGGATCACAACAAATTGAAGTTTGCAGAGTATTTATTTTTCACTTGATTGCATTATGCACAACGAATATAATCACATTCATTATTCTGGAAGCTTAAGAATGTTTTAATTGTTCCACAATTGATAGTGCTCATACAAAGTACAATTTTTTATAGAATATAAAGTCATCTTTATAGCATATAATGGAGTTTAATATTTGTGTAAATCCCATTTTTAAATTTGTAAATCTCTTCTGTGGTATTGCAATTGTTAAACATTTTGAATTCATCTGCCAGCTAATTACCTACATCAATTTTCTACAATATATATATATATCTTAAAATCTATTTAGATATTTGACGTATTGTTTATTTATTAGAAATTTCACGTGTCTTATAAAATTGGTTCTGACATTTATCTTCAAAAAATACGTAAACAGCATTTGGATTTTGCTACCTCTATTCTGTTTATAGTTTTGTCAATTCCGGATTTTATCATATTTACGATATTGTATGTGGACGAACGGAAAAGGTTATTTATTTTCTTAGATATACCATGCAGAAGAAATATAGTCAATTTCATAAAGGTATACCTACAACTAAGAATGTTACAGTTTTTACATAACCTTGACAGAGGTTGCTACTTGAAATTTTAAACGTCTAAGGTGCTGCTTTTCTAAAACTGACTGTCTTTTGGTATAGATTCTAATAATGCACTTTTGAACACACTCAATCATACAGACACCGTTATATAGCAAGGTATGTGCCACCTTATATCTCAGGAATGTATTTTGAGCCGGATCACATACATGAATTCAATATTGTAGAGGTACAGATTGAAGTGCTAATATGGTGCAATAATATGTTTCGGATTAATAGTTTGTTTTTTTGGCTGATTACATTCTGATAATAAGCTTCTTCTTAAGATTCATTTTTGATGTCTAATTCTTTCTCGGAATTCTGAGAAAGGAACTAAACATCAAACCGGCTCCGTTTTATGGTCTCTAAAAACAGACTGCGGTTTATTTCAACTACTGTATACCTCCTACCTTATACAAACTAATTTCTTCTATTTTATTTTTATCTGCATAACAACACGAGTATGTAAACAATATTCTTATTTTCTTCTTTTTTCAGAGGCTGTGTGCAAAGTATGAAACTCTCTCCGAATTTGAGAAAAATGCCAAAAGTAAGGATTTAAAAGAACAAAAAGATGTATTTCGAAAGTAGAACCAACTGTCATATATACAAATGTGTAGGTACATAGTGAAACATTTTCCTACAATATATTTAGGGCATTAACCTAAATGGGTGCATGGTGTAGGATAGATTGGTCAACAAGTTGCTCAATTGTAAGGTGAATTTATTGCAAACATAGACATACTTAACTTATTACAAATCTAACAAATAATACGATGGAGCTCGGGTCAGAATGATAAAAGAACAAAAAAGTAATTGGAAGAGCATTATTTTTTAAATGTTCAAAGAAGTTGATAGATTTAAAACAGGATCGATTATATTGATGATTGTTAAAACATGGCCAGAAATAACACACTCAGAAATAAAGAGACCCTTTGTCAGATACCTCTGGGGGTTTGGTAGTAGATCGGGATAATGCTTAGATCGAGAACAACTAGTCATTACTCCAAAGGCACTTTAGTAGGTATATTTGCACTATTTTCACTGAAGAAAATTTTTATTATTATTTATAAAATTCTGTTTGTTTTCAACAATGGGTATTTATTTAAAACCTCTAAAACACAAAAGTCAGCAGCATAGGTACCTACGTATGATACATCATTCAATTTCGTATTTTATTTTGTTCAACTATAAATTTGATATGTAGGTATCTGTAGAGAAACCACAGCGATACAAACAACATTTTGTTCAATTCACATATACAGTGGTTAGAATAAAACGTCAAATCTAAGTCATCTGGCAACTCTTCCAATATACAGGGTGTCCACAAAGTCGCGCATCATAGGAAAAATTAGAAAATATTTATTTATGATATTATTATAATATTAAT
>JAUYWI010050341.1:0-17927 GCA_034780595.1 Parotoplana pacifica
CCACTGTATCAAGATAACCATGTCCTACCTAGCCTATCACGTCATACTCTATTGCGTAATCACTCTCGCATCCCCTATGACTGTGTAGTCACTGTTTACACGCACGTAATAATCTATTCACATCATAATGTTGCTGACACAATGCTACATTGATAATATGAATAAAAAAATCGATAAAAAAATTATATAATTACTTTGAAGAGTTGAGCAATCAAAATACATTAATTTCGATAGATGTTGGGTTAGAAGTGGCTGGGGCTGTATATGTACATATATGTTAGAACAAATTTGTGAAATAAACAATTGTGCATAATTGTTGATTTGTCAACAATTTTCTATAATTGTTCAGCGATTAGGACAATTATGATATGTTATTGATTTTGCTTTTGCTTTTTAACATATTTTTCTTTTGAACTTTAGTATGATTAACAAATTTCATAGGAATTACAAGTGGAACCAGCTGCTCAATTCAATATTGGATGTATTGATGCAATTTTGCATAATTGTTACTTATATGTAGTTTCAACAATTAGGCATAATTGACCTAATCGCCGAACAATTATGCATAATTGTTGATTTCGCAAATTTGTTCTAACATTATGAGAGAGAAAGAGATCATTATTGTGTTCTATGTTTCTTTCTATGATTGTTCCTATGGCTACCCTGGTTCCATATCCACTTTTAATTGTCTTTTCTATGTTATTGTTGGCATTTGTCTCCAATCGCTTAGTAAGGATCCTTAGCATTATTTTTATGTATGTAATACTAGGCTGATTGTTCTATTGTCTGAACATTCAGTTGCATTAGGTTTTGTCTTTAATGGTATTATAATTGATTTGTAGAAATCATTTGGCCAAGTTCCTGTATTGTACATGTCATTACAAATTTTGGTAAGCCTTTGTAATGCAGTTGGTTCAAGTGCCTTCAGTAATTCAGATGGTATATTGTCTGCTCCTTTGCTTGTCTTCTTTTTCATATGTTGGTGGGTATTTGGAGTCATCATCTATTTGTTCTTCATTTTCTAATTGTAGGTCTTCTTTGTCTGGTTTCTCTGTCTTGTAATAGAGATATTCAATGTATTTACCATCGATTTCTAATTTCAGTTTCATTTGTAAGTAACTTTCCTTTCTTGTTTTTGAATAATGTATCCTTTATCTAATGGCATTTTGAATTCTGTACATTCCCTGATTTTATGATACATTTAATTTCCATATGAATGTCCTGGCTTGTTTTTACGATCAATTATGGCATGCTTCAAGTGTTTCTCTTCTCAATTCATTATTCAGCCCACTGAAGTTTTTGCATCCATTCTCATAATTATTGATGTTCTTCCATTTTCTACGTTCCACCAAATAGCTTTTTAGACTTAAAAAATACTACAACATAGACAACTGCAGAGAGATAGCATTATCAAATTAACAATTGTAGGTTGTGAATAATATTATAATTTCGAAATTTGTATCTGTAAACCACACTGATAATTAATCTGTTAGCCTAGCCAAAAATTAAAATGAATATTTTTATCAGCTGAACCAATAAACCAAAAAGAAAATATATGAGAGGCATAACAAAAGTACATAATGAGACTGATTTCAAATCATTACTTTTTTATCTTTCAATGAAAAATAAATATTAATAAAAAATTTCTGTAAACTTGGAACAATTATTTATTGAAAATCAATGATGCAAACAGAATTTTTATTTTTGCTTCAAATAATCTACAGATACTGCATGCTAAAGGTGAAGTTTTGGCATATACAGATCACTGTGAACTTGACCTGGATACCATACTTCAACTTGGAGATGAAGAAATCAAGAAAACAGTGGGTTATTCAAGGGTCTATTTATGTGGAATTGCTTTGGTTAGACCCTTGAGCAACCCACTTTTTGCTTGATTCCTTCATCTTTAGGTTAGCTACATACATCAAGTGCAGTGAACCTATGTTGGCTTGAAATAATGTTCATAATGCTCTGGTAGCACAGTAACTTCTGTGTTTTATACCATGTTAATGAGTAATACCAAAAGAAAATATTTGTAAAACACATGGAAAAAGAGTTAACAAATAAATTTCTGGTGGGAAAATTTGGTAGTAATTTTTTCTTTTGAAAAAAAGAGTTAGGGGGTCTAAAATCAGACTTGTGTTAAAAATTATAGTTGCTCAGGTATGGTTAGCTCATGAAAATTTTTATTAATTAAAGAACACAGTTTTGAGTGCATTTCAATTATTCTATTATTTTAGCTAGCACACTTTTTTTGCCATTTTTGAACAATAATATTACTAATATCTAAAAATAGTAATTAATATTTTTTATAAAAATAATAACAATATTATTATAATAATAAAATATTTATATATTTACTGCTCTATTTCTTTGGGAAATGAATAAAATCTAATTTTGATACATAATTTCCAATTAAATTTCCAGATCTGTTATTACAATTGATTGCTGGGCATTATTCTAGTGTAATAAATGAAGATGGTGTCAAAAATGAAACTACTTTTGCACATCCTTAGTAACTACTCAATGCTGTAGTGTTTGTAAATATGCCTTAATCCTCTGCAGAAAAAATATATTTGTGCCATGTGAAGAAACCATTGTCTTGTGGTCTGTCTTACTGCTGCCATTTCAGGAGGGATTTTATTTACAGTTGTGTTTTAATGTGTAGTGCAGGCAAGTGAAATTGCAATAGCCATGTACCCACTTAAAAAATCTTTTTTCATTACCCAATTCAAATAATACTATTCACACATTGTTTGAATTTATACCAGAAATGAATGTATCATGTATCAGCAGATTTTGTGTTCTTTAATTGTTATTGCTTCACATTCACATTTTTGGGCTAGAATTTTAAGTTGTAAAATTCATTCATGGATTTGGTTTGTTGGTGTGTACATGTAAGTAGTTGATCATTGAGAATTTATAGTGCATTGTCTAATGTAGTTGCAGATTACAGTAGTGTATACACTATAATTCAGGTCCTGCATATGACCATAAAAAGTTAGTTATTGTGAATATTCTGTAATCTCATTATTGGCTAATCTGTTAATAAAACATTTATGCCACAACAGCCATTTTTCTGTCATTGGGTTAGAAGGCAATATTGGTGTGTTATTGAATAAAGTTGTTAGAAGTTTGCATAATTTAAATATGCTTTTATTCAATAAAAACACAACATATGTTAATCAATGTTTCTAATAAGTGAAACAAGGATTATTCAACAACAATCATATAATATGTACCTATAGAAATAAGTATAGATGTCATAGTCATATAAATATAGACATAATATTCAGTATTACAAAGTAAAGTACAGTACTGAAAGAAATTAAAGCTAGGTACTACTTTATTGATTTTTTTCTTACTAACATTCATTACCAGAAAGTCATTAAGAAAATAAACCACAAGTTGAGCAATTTGTAAACAAACCTATAAGTACAATTACACATTATATTTAAAAAAATTAAAATTAGATAAACTATTTGATCATAGATTAAATAAAACATCTATATTTGCAAACTGCACAAGTTGCCCAAATTGAAAAGGTAACTATTTTTAAGATATTAGCTGATAGAATAAATAAAATAATCATATTTACAAACTGCACAATTTGTAAATGTATCTAAAGATACAATAATTTTTTAATTTTTGTGATGTTTGTAAATAATAATTTTTGTATATATCTAGCTAATTTTTAATTTTGTCAAATTTACAGGAAATTTTGAAATAGCCTGTATTATGTATTATGCTTAACTTATAAAATTTCTTTTGCATATGATTTGCATGATTTGGCATATGATTTCTCTAACTTTTTGAGATGCTCAAACTGCCATTTTTATTTATTTTTCGGTCTATCTTGTCATTAAACTGTAAATCTCCAACTTTTTAATGTCTCTGTCACATCCCTGTTATTGATAGAGCAATATAATTCAGTGCATTAATATATATACATTTATGGGTACTTACAATTATTTATGCCTTATATACTACTTTATTGAGTACCTATCAAATATGGCAAGTGTAAATTAGGTATAAGTACTTTCATCAATTAGAATGTAAAAATATATTTAAAAAACTATTTTTTTGTTTCAGCACAGATACAATGCTTTATTATGGGAATCACTGGGTTAAGCATTCAGGCCACCCCAGACAACCAGACTCTAGAAATGAACTAAAGATTGCAACTTGAAAATGTATTTGAAGAAATGAAGACATTCAAAATCAACATCCTGGGACAATGCAAAACAGAATGGAAAGGATCTGGAGAATTTATTAACAATGGTTACCAAATCATCTACTTAAGAGGCAATAAATACCAACAAGGAGTAGCCATAGTCCTCAATCAACATCACTCAGGAAGAACTATCAAAATAATATAGAAAACAAAATGGATGATATTAACAGTATTAGAAGCAGAACTCACTAACATAGCAATTATAAAAGTATACATGCCAACATCAGACCACAATGATAATGAAATTGAAGAACTTATTCAAGAAACAAAGGGAAATGATAATCTTGTACTAATATTATGTAAAAATCATATCCCTGTAAAACAGGTAGCTACTATATTTTAAAATGAATGTTAGAATACAGGCCCATAGCAACAGGGGGCCATGGCCCACAATATTTTTTGAATGAAAATTTGTTTTGAGTAAAAATCTGCTCAAATATATGCATTGTCAAACTATCAGTCTTTGTGTCATTCAAATTTACATATGTATCTACTAGGCATCTAGGTATAGGAGATGATCTGTGAGTGTGGTTTCCTAGAAAGGATGCCTATATACCTATGTACTAGGCTATAAATGAGAGCAGGAAAACACAACAGGCTACCTAGAATCAAAAATCAATGAGATAGAGAGTACAAGCAGATGAAATTTTGTTAATCAATAACCCATGCACTTTTAGTCAGTGATGCATATAAATAATTATAACACCCAGAGTAATAAAATCTTGGTAAAGAAGGTAGAAAATAGTTTCAGCAAAGATGGCTTCACTAATAATTGGAAGAAAGCAACATCATCTTTCCAAAATCACCAACTGACAGATGTAGACAAAGAAGCTCATGAGAAAGTTGTTTGTTTATGCAAGAAAATCACAAAGAGGAAAATCAATTGAACAGAAAAGTTTTCATGAAAATTCTTGAAAATCTTCAGTTCTTATCTCAGCAGGCAATAAATATTCGTGGTCACAGAGGTGATGAAAACAGAAATTTCAACCAGTTGTTTATGCTAAGAGCTATAGATAATCCATCAATAAAGAAATGGATTATGAAGAAACAGCTGAAGTACACATCACCAGAAATCCAAATTGAATGTTTGCAAATAATGGCACATCAGATTTTAAGAAAAGCTGCCACATCATTACAAAAAGCTAACTATTATAGCATTATGGCTGATGAATGTACTGATGTCAGTAATAATGAATAGTTCACTATCTGTTTTCAATGGGTAGATGAGTCCCTTTGTGTTCATGAAGATTTTGTTGGACTTTTCAATCTTGATATTATATCCTCAGAAACACTTTACAACAGCATTAGATATTATTGAACAGATTGTCTTTGCAAATTAGTAAATTCCATGGTCAATGTTATGATGGGGCTGCTAACATGGCAGGAAGTAAAACAGAGTGGCTACCCGAATATTGAATGAGGAACCCAGAGCCACTTTTATACATCATTATGGACATGCTCTCAATTTAGCCATTGCTGATACTTTGAAAGGTGTCCATATTGTAAGAGATGCATTAGACACTTTATTCAAGATCACCAAATTGGTAAAGTTTTCTCCTAAGTGTGAAAACAAATTTGAGAAGATAAAAGAAGAAATTGGTACTGGTGGATCAGGTATTCGTGTCAAGTGTCAAACTGTTTTGACAGTGAGGGGAGAAACACTAGAAAGTATTGACAACATTACAGTGTGTTGATAAGATTGTTTGAGGAATGTTTGGAAGAAAGAAATGACAATGCTTACTAATGATATGATGTTGTTTATTTAGACTTCCAAAAGGGTATAATATGTTTTACAATTGTCCATAAAATTCTTCGATAAATGGCTGCTTTATTCTATTATTACTTTAACTTTTTTTTACTATTTCCTTATCTAACTTTCTAAAATGTATTTCTTTTTCAAAACATATTTTGGTCAAAATAAATGTGTTTTCATGTACATATACCTAGACTAAATTAACTTTTTAGGAGTATAGTGATTTAATCTTTAAAATTTGGGTAATAGTGTCTTTTATAAAACAGAGTACTTAGCCACACGGCGACGGTGTTTTTAATAAGTTATTTTAATGATAAGTTAGTGTAGTAAAATAACTCATTCTCAAGAAAAAAACTGACACTAAGGATTTGAAAAATACCGTCCGCCGTGTGGCTAACACCATACTTAGCCACACTGCGGATGTGTTGCTTTAAATAGACAGTCCGCCGTGTGGCTAAGTATGGCGTTTATAAAAATGCCCCCCCCCCCCAATGAAAAAGATATTTCAAAAGGATTTTTTTATGAACAGATTGGGAACATTCGAATTTTACATCAATTTACAAACCATGATAGTGATAGTGGTGAAAGAATGATTACGATACCTACCAGTGATAGTAATAGTGAGGCTGTTATTTCAGATATTAGAAGATGAATTTGACGTGAAAATTGTCAATGGAAAAATTGACATTATTTATACTTTGAAAGCGGAAATTCAGAATGGTCTTCGAATCCACCAAATCCTAGAGGAAGACGGAAGCTTGGCTTATTTTTTATCCGAAGAGAGCTTGTTGAAAATATTAACAAAGAAGCAACTCGACAAATAGAAGCTGGTCTTGTTTCCAATGATAAAGTTGTCGCTTGGTTCGATATTACCAATGCTGAATTTTAATATCCTTTTCGTTGTATATTACTACTTATTTTATTATATTCTACTGAAAGTAGTATGGATATTTTATACCTTATTTTATCATTTAAATGTATAATATTTAATAAATAAGAGAAAATAGTATTTTTATCATAAATTACTATTGCATTACACTTCAAATAGAAATAATTTGATAAAGCAGAACATTCTAGGAATTGTCAGTCTTGGTTGAGCCACTTTAAATCTAAGGCATTTCAAACATTTGTTGACCTTTGTGTCCAAGATTGGAATGAAAAGTGGTAATGTAAAATGTAAAATTGTTTGACATTTTGATTTTGAGTCATTACCAAGATCTTACGGAACTGGAAAGCTACCGGCCATTTATTCTCACTAGCCATAAGGCTAAACTGATGGAAAGGATGATGAGAGCAAGACAATTTTATCGGATGGAAGAGGATAACATTCACAGTACGCATGCAGGATTCCGAACAGACTGAGCCACAGAGGACTAAGTTAGAAGACTCATAAAATATTACAAGATGATGGGTGGAACATCTCGAAACCGGCAAAAAGGAACAACTTCATTTCTATGATTTCAACCGGGTGTATGACAGGGTATGGAACTTGGAAGGATGGGATATTAGTGCAAATATATAGGACCAAAATTCCACACTGCATGATACAACAGACGTGTTTCATCGTCGATAGTTTGGCAAGGGTTTGTATTAACAACATCGTGAGCCAAATTCAGATACTTTGAGGAAAGACTGCCCCAGGTCAGCGTGCTGGCACCAAAACTATTTTTAATTTGGATAGCAAATGTGGACTAGGAGATGCCAGGATTCGTAGACTAGTTTTTACATATTCGCCGACAACCTAATCATTGCTGTTCAACATCAAAAAATCGAAAAAGGATTGAACCGGAGACAAGAAGCAGCAGAAAAATTAGTGAGGTGACGAAGTCGTGGAAGCAAAATTTTGTGGTAGAAAATGTAGAGTTTCCTCTTTACCACATATGGCCCAGAAATCAAACAAAGAATTCCATACAGGACGGAATTGGAAACAAAAAATCAAGATAAGTAGGGTGGTTTATTCATTAGAGTCACACTAGACAGGTTGATTCATTTCGGAGAACACGTTAAGAGAGTGAGGAAGAGGTATATAGACCGCTGATTAGGCTACTGGGAGTTCTTTGCGGAAAGTACTGGAGAGAAAGAGAGAGATCACCCGCTACAACCAGTATTTAGATCGACAATATAGCATGAGAAGTGGAATAGCGAAGGCGTGTAAACTCTTGGAGAAGGCAATATGAAGACGCTCCCTTAGGACTAGTGCCAAAAACAAAGCGGAAATAAGACTAGAGACGATGACCGGCTGGACGAAGACATGAGAAGAGGAAGTTGATAGAGCAAACTTAAATGGATTGCTAACAGAGAGAGTAGAGGTAGAGGAAGAGTAAGCCACCGTGGGTGAGGCAAGGAAATTCATATTAGTACATTGGAAGTTGTGCGCGTTGTAGAGAAGAAGACCCTATTTAGTGCAAGAGGAAAACAATGAAACAAATATCGATGGAATTTCAAAACTGTGGACACGAAAGTGTACTCTGAGTGGTTGTGTGAGGCACGGAGAACCGAGGGGGAAGTGTGGTGATTAAGTGGTAGTAGTAGGGGGGACCGCCAGAACAGCTTTAAAAATAGAGGCTACGAAGCTAATAAAACGAAAAGACCGCCATTTCAAAAGTAATGGCAGACAGCAAGTCTGCTAGAAAAGCTTAAGAACCTGAATATGAAGGATAGGTAGATATTTACTAGCAAGCGATATCTTCATGATCTGGCAGACATAGACGTCACAATTATTGAGGACCTCTCCCCCCAAATGAATAATAATAATATATTGGGCAAGGCTTCATTTCAGTCATAGAATAAGACAGAAATATAAAAAACAATAATAACAGTATAAGTAATATGGTATGAACGAACATATACATAATATTACTATTTTCACATAACAGGTTATGGCCATATTTATTGAAAATGTTATCAAAGGATGTAGTCAAAATTATTCACAATTTAAACAGTCCTTTAGATGTAAAAAAGATCTACTACTCATTTTCCCTAGTGCACTGACGACTCGCAATAGTCATCGCATCACATGAGTTCCAAATTTGATGGTTACTTTCTTTTTATTAAATGGATTTGGTCGTTTCCAAAATTTCTTTCTAGTCAACGTCCTCTCCATCATTCCATTCATCTCCTGATTATCACCATTGGCAATAACACATTAATTTCCTTTGATGTCTTGCAGCAATTCTGGATGGTCGCATTTTTTGTTGAAATGCTTCAACGTGTTGCTATAGATTTGTTGTACACCGTTTGATGATTATTTTAGTAAATTTAGGTGTTGCATTATATGACTTGTAATGAGGATATTTAAAATAATTGATTTTAACAAATATATTTTAAAATGACACGTATTTTAATGACACGTATTTAAATGACACGTATTTTAAAATGACACGTTAAAATGGTACGTTATATTATACAACCCACCCATACCGCATACACCGTTACATTTTCGGATAAGCCCCTATAACTTGTCAAACAGCAAAAACTACATGTAGTCTTCTGTTAATCAATGGTATAGAACAATGTTACTTTTTTGAGCCTATTTTATTAGAAGTTTACTCTAGGATCGCATTTTATTATAAATTACATATATGAGGTTTGTTATATGATTCCAATTATTATTGATTTTAATTTTCATATTTTTTAAAATTGATTTATTATTAATACGCTAAAATAAAGATATATTTTATAAATATTTTCTAATATTATTCTATATACAGGTTTTTAACTTCCAGTATAATATAATATTTTAACATTTTTAATAAATTTAATACAGCTAATCGATTCGTTTATTTAGAAAGAGGAGTTAACTGATTTCAAAATTAAAATAATTAAATTTCCATTCCAGTATGTAAAAGAAAGCGCATTTGTCAATGCAAATTAATCATTTTGGTTTCATGAATGTTCATTAAATTATTAGTTGTCCGTAATTTTTACTGTTAGTAAGTCAATCCATAGGAATTTTTTATTTGTATTTTCAAAGTTTGTAATTATGCAGATTACTACCCATTAATAGGACTGTCCTTACCTGAATCGAAGTCCCATTGCCTAAAATTTAAAAGTAGGTTCTCCAGTACTCCCAATATATGCCTCCAAATTATGGTGAGTGAGGATCTCCTTCTAGTCAAGAGTGAGTCTACCAAAGAGCAGTATTCTATCAAGGTAAATGGATCACTGAGTCTGGTTTAGTTAGAGTAGAGTAGCAGTCTTTGTTTTCAAATGGCAGGTATGGTAGGAGGGATTTTTTACTAATAAATAATCTAGTGAGTATACTGTGGATCTATAGACATGATTAATAATAACTTCAAATTCTCTGGAAGATTGAATTTGTTTCAGAGAAGATATTATTATTATTTTAGCCTTTAGGTCTTGTCTTGCTTTTGGAGGTAAATCCAAAAATATTTCTACTAAATTTGTGACTAATTAATTAACTTCTAAAATGGCTGTAACTCAAAAAACTAATTGAGATATAAAGCTACTATTTTTTTTCTTCTAATTAATTCAGACATACTGCACTGGAGAAAAATTTTGTTATAAAGCTACAGACCTGTCATCAGAAGCTTATTAAAAAAAAATATTTTAAAAATGTATACAAAAACTCAATCTTTAAAAACTTTTCCATATTTTTCAGGCCTCTTTTACTTTTAAACATTGGTAACATATTTTTCAATATCTATGACATTATATATTTTACAAATATTAAATATTAGCCTTGTCAATATCATTTTAAAATATGGGGTGAATCTGTAAATGCCAGAAATATACTAATTAATTTTAGATCTTTGTAAATTAACTCAACAGCTGATTGAGATAGAAAGCTGATTTTATATTCTTATTTATCCAAACATTTGGGAGAATTTTTGGAGTTACTTTTAAAGCAAAAAAATATTTTGCTATATAGCTAGTTATCAAAGTTTATTAAAAAAAAGTTTAAAAACTGATCTTCAAAACTTTTCCTATATTTTTCAGACCACTCACTTTTAAACTTTAGTAACCTAATATTTAGTATATATGAAATATACACTTATGTTGGATAATAATAAAAATTAAAATGTTGTTCCTCAAAATAAATTAGAGAGTACATTTATATATACCAAAACCTGTTTCTATATTTTCAATAATAATAATAGTTCAAAATTCTAAGTAACCATAGATTGAAATTTTTAATGGAATAATTAGTTAGAAAATAGAAATATAAAAGATATTAGTTATTCAGTGAGTAAAATAACATGAAAATAATTAGATTTCATGGTTTAATTTTGGTTTTAAGAAATGGATAAAATATTGTTCTAAAAAATAAGTTTAGATGGAGTAACATTGAATATTTCAAATATAGTTGTACAGTTTTGAATGAAACAGGTCTGTTAAGTAAAGCAATTGTTGAACCTTCAATGATTATGGGACATGTTTTACAATGAGATTCTTTATGTTTATAAATCCTAGAACTTTTACATTTTTATCATCATCATCATCAGTGACATCTCCTGTAGAGGTTGGCTGATCTGCCACTTTTCTCTGCTTTGCAACAGTCTCACTGCTTGATGATAATTAAGACCTGTACTTTCTTTGATATCATCTATCCTTCGTCTAGGTGGTCACCCTCTCTTTCGATTTCCTTCTACACTTCCTTCTAGTAATTACAGAATGAAAAATATTGTTACTAGATTTATAGGATAAGTATACTTTTTTATTATACAGTATATTACTTGTACTGTGATAATGAGTGAGGAAGTTAATAGATTTGCAGATTTTAGATACAGTATTAACACTATTTTTGTTATAAGTATTTAAAGATTACATGATAAACAGAATGTAAGTTTGTAGTCTTAGAATTTGTATAATTATATTTTTTACTTATGGCATCATCAATAAGTTTAATTGGATACTTGGCATTAAGGAGATTTTGTTTGAGAATGTTAAGTTGGTATTTTTGTCTGTGAGTATCACTAACTATGGAATAGATGCATTTAGCTAATACATATTATGAAGTGAATGTCTAGGATGATGAGATTTGAATGAAAGTATATTATTGGAATCTGTAGGTTTGATTTTATTATTTGTTGTATATAAAAATACATCAAGAAAAGGAAATCTAACTTTGCTATGTTTACAGGTGTATGAAATATTTGAGTTCAGTTCATTAAGGATAATGGTAATCTTATGGAAATCACCAAAATTATCATTCCAAATAATAAAACAATCATCAAGAAATCTATGGAAATTTTCCCTAATATAGTTACCTATTTCTTCTCTGAATTCAGCAATACATTTCTCATATAACTGAATTTCTATGTAACCTATTGTAAGAATGGCATATATTGGTGCTACTTTTGTGCTCATGGCGACTCCATTAGTTTGTTTGAAATAGAGCTCTAAGTATGAATTGTGTAGAGATACGATTATCATGCCTTTTGTAAGTAAGCCAGTATTTAATGGCTTCAAGACCTAAGGTATTAGGAATACGAGTATAAAGACTGACTATGTCCCATGTAATTAATCTAGGTGTATGATTGTATGTAGTCTGACTGTCAATTTTAGAAAGAAAGTCTTTCGTATCTGCTATGTAGCTGGGAATTAATGTTAAGTAAGGTTTGAGTATTATGTATAAAAATTGGCTTAGTTTAGAAGTAACTGATTTAATGTTGCTTATTATCGGACGACTAGTGAGGTCTTGAGGTATCTTGTGAATATGTATTAATTGGTTGTTAGTGTTGTCTTTAAAAGATAAAATTGGCTATATTGCCATTCACTAGTACATAAATATCTATATATATCTATATATATGTATATATTAACTTATAGTGACCTCAATTATTAGGCTTATTTAGTATTTTTACACCTGACTATTGACACTTTTACATGCAAAAAATAGGTACCATTTTAAAAGCAACATCTGGTTCCAATGTTAATCAACAATATTTTTTCAAAAATTATAAACTTTGCTGTTCTTATAATTAAAAAAAATTATTTATAGTCATCTATTGCATAAAGTTTTTTAGATTAATTTTCCGAAAGATTCGCACATAGGGAGAAGATACACCTTTCAGGCACAACCTTTCTTTAAGCCAACATTTTATTTTATAAACATTTTATCAACCAAACACAATGTAGCTGAATTGTCTGTATTTACAAATAAAATGAACAATATTTACAGATCTATGGAGCACACAGGAATATACATAATATATTTAATGCAATAACACCTGCAATATGTGACAAACTGGTTACTTTTTCACTCTACCTTTCTCAATGCAATTGATGCATGTTTAATTTACTGAGGAAGTCTTACTTCTGTTAATCTTGCTCCTATGCAAAATATATCATCTAAAAGAGTTATTTCTATGAGTTGTAAATAAATTCTGTAAAACTTGAAAAAGCTGGTTATTAATTAGTATAGCTTCACAGATGTATGTTAAGTATTTATGTACGAGTATCTAAGCTTGTTTTTTGTTGTTGATAATTTACTTTTTTTCTTTGTTGTTAATTTAATTGTAGGTAAAAAATCATTATAAAGAGTTATTGGAATTTCCACCTGAATGGTTTCTTATATCACAACAATCAATAGGTCTACAATCTCATTTATCAAGTTCAAAAGATCATCACATTGATTCTAAAGATCATGGATCCAGACCTTTATCATCATTGTCAGTCAAGAGTAAGTGATATAAATATTTAGAATACAAATATTGTTAAAGATAAATATATTTGAATCATCATTTGAAGCATCATTTATATGTGTTGTTTTTCTCTTTGTTCTATCTAATAATTAAGCCAGTTTTGGATGATCATTCTGATCAGTTTATGTTTAAAATAGTATATATAATGTTTTTATATAAAATATCGAATTTGTAATATAAATGAATATATTAGAGATTAATACGAAATAAAATATTATGTATAACTATAGTTTTATATTGTATATTGTGAGACTTTTTGGTTTATTTAAGAATAAGATTGTCAATATGCTGATTTAAGTTTACTATCTTTTTCTATTTTGTTAATCTGACTACTTGAGTAATTGTTAAATACATGAGATTACAAAAGATTATTTTAACAAAGAAAATTACAATTCTAAAGATTTAATTTTATTTCAGGAAATATTTCAGCCAAAGATGACAGTGTGGATTCAGAACTAAAATCTGGTACGTTTTGAAATGAAATTTATTTGATGTTTTGTAATGCCACATGATAAATTTATAATTTTGATAGGTATTTAAATTGTTCATTGTCCTTTTCCTTTGATTTCATAAAACTTTGTTAGATTTTTATAAATAGTTTTTTTAATCCCTTGTTACAGGCTTAGCACCCGTTTCTATTCCTGGTCCAACAATGGTCATTCATGTCTGTGATGAAACAAAAGGAGGTAATTTGTCTACCTAGTTAATAGGATGATGATGTTTACCTTATATTTTAATTTTATGTTTATTTTTTATTGCTAATCTTGAATACCTTATTCCAATATTTCGGCATAGTCTGTCTTGTCTTCATTCACAAAGTTTTTTCTCTATCGCCATAATACTGATGAATCCCATGACCTTCATGTCTTCTCTTATCTGCTGCATCCAGGTCTTCTGCTGTCTACCATTTTCTTCTTCCCAATGACTTCCCAATGGACTATCCTGCGGGCTGGATACTCGGACTATTGAAATCTTCACTTCTTCCCTGTCTGGCCATGACTGGTAGTTTTCTTTGTATATGTCCTTCACTATCTGGATGTAGCCTTCTGGTGTGTTTCTCTTTCTCGTACAATTCCACATGACTTCTCTCGGTACAGTGTCATAAGATTTTTCTAGGTCCACAAGAACCATATGCAGAAGTCTGTCTGCCTTTCTCTCTGAACTTTGCCATCAGAATTCTGGCGTAGAAAATACAATCTGTGCTACTTATGCCTTGTTTAAACCAAATTGACTGCTTGCAGGTCAAAACAGTTATACCAAAACCTCCATGGCTATTAAATGCTTCGATGTGGATGCCATCTGGTCCACAGCTTTGGCCTTATTTTGTTTTGCCAAATGCCTAGCTACCTCCTTCTTCATCACTGCATTTAAAGGTCCAAGGGTGAGTTGCACTCGTTCTAGGTTCTTGTATTTTCTCTCTGTATTTAAAAGTTCATTGAAATATTTTTTCCATCTGGCCGTGTTGTCCTTGCTTCCTAGCAGCACTTCTCTTTTCTGATCGTTGATGAAGAAGCCCTCATAGTTGTCTTTTGTTGCTTTAACTCTTGATTTAGCCAATTTGTAAGTTGTCTTAATTCCCTCGGGTTCTTCTCGTTTCTCTTAGATGTCTTTCCATGCTTTGGGCTTATCCACTGTAATGGTTTTCTTTGCCTGCTTGTAAGATGCTAGATTTTCAATGGTTGCATCTTTCTTCATTTCTCTGAAGGCTTTCTTTTTCTGGATAGTGGCATCCATTAACTCCTTGTTCCACCACTGGGTCTCTTTTTCACGCCACACCTTTCTTTAGTAACCCCTAGGATCTGCTTTCCACCCTCCCGAAGTGTTGTGTTGCAGTTTTCTCAATCATTGAAGATGTCCTTTGGACTGCTTTTTACTACTTGGTAAAAGGCTATTGTATTTTCTTTTTTTTAAAGACCTTCCCATAATTTAGGCTGACTTCCACTTACAAATCATATTTTCTGTGTTTTTTAGTTATTCCGAAACATTTAATGTAGATATATCCCTTGTCATTTATAGTCCTGGCTACATACGCCCTTGTAATATGATGAACCTACAGTAAACTTTTTGGTGGAATGTTTGTGGTAAGATAGGAAATCGTCTGTATTGATTATCATACAACAGTTTTTATTTTTTTAGTGAAACAAGATTTTTACTGTCCGCGAGATCTGCTGGTAAAAGAAATGTATTACTTTGCTGAATATTTGTCATTAGATCAACAACGTTGGGAGGAAGTTGATATTTCAGTGCATTGTGACGTGAATATCTTTGATTGGTTAATGCGATATGTTAAAAGAAATACACGTTCAGCAACTGGTTTCAATTCTTGTAGGTTATCTTCATTTTTTTATTTTTACGAATTAAAACTTTAATATAAAATTGATTTAATTTGAAAAAGTATCACATTTGTGTATTTAATCCCTATGTTTAAAAATGTAGGCAGTATGTTTAAAGCATGACAGACTGGAAACCTATGTTGTTAATCAGTAATTCTAAAATTACTATAAATTTCAATAAATTCTATAGAAACTGTTACCAACAAACAGTAGACTAGTCCTAAGGAGTTAGTATTGTGAAGGTTTTACTGAATATGAAGTTCGAACTATAGGCTGTCCTGACAAAAGTTCGTTTTTCAAATATACATTTTATTTAGAACGTACAGATTATTTGAATAGCATAGTGTATAATTTAAAACCTGCAATTATAACTGTTCATATAGGCGGATATGCACCTCCTATATGTATCACCATTTGAGAATGTTGTGAAAGTTCTTCGAACTGCTTGCACATTTTTCCAATAGTCAATGATTGTAGAAATCTGTTGATATGAATCCGTATCTCACCAACATTATCAAATATAATCTTTAGTTGACTAGTTTCTGAGGATGAAACCTAGTTCTTCCATAAAATCTTGAACTGAGTACGGCACACGAGGCCTGGCATTGTCATGCATCCATGATAATTGTTCAGCAGGGATTTGATACTGTGTTTGAAAATATTTGATGCAATTTCTCATGAACTCAACTTATCTGTCAGCATTAACACTGCCACCATCTTCAAGAATTTCTAAGTAGCTGCAACCAGTAAAATTAGATGCGACGATGATATGTACTTTTCTTGCAGATATTGATTGTCCTTCGAGGTATAACTGGACGTGCTACAGCATCACCACTTCCATCGTATGGAACCCATCTACGGATAGCAGTTTTGTCAGGTCAACATCGATAGTAAAACCATTTTTCATCAGAATCGACCTCTTTTTGATAAAATAACATTCAATAAATATTTGAAACACTGAACTTTCTGTAACATTTGGTCTTCACTGAGCCTATGCAGTACCCATCTTGCCACCACACGTCTTTCCTAAATCTTCCGATATTATTTCATGAACCTGAACTTTTTTTAGGACTGCCTATAAATGAACTAATTTTTTTTATCGACTTATTTAGACAGTTTTACTTTATATATTAAAACCTTCTAACAAAGTCTACAAATTCCAAAAGAATGTATTGACAGTTTTGATGCCAGATTGAACCATCTAGAAAAAAAGAAGGACTAAAACAAATTACAATCTTGCTATCTAGTTAGGTGGCTTAGTTGAAAGAAGGATAATTTAGTTACAAGAATGATAAAAGCACCAAAATTTGGTGACCTAATAGGCTTCAATAATTGCACGTGCTCCAATTGTTTTGGCGATACATATGGCGAAAAATAAGAGAAAAAGTACATTTTTGCTAAAATAATTCATAATTAATTATTTAAGTCTTCCAATTCATGTTTTCGTATTTTTAGGTGGACTGTTAGTAAATAATTCGTAAATAATATTTGTAGAAAAAACTATGTTATTTATGCTTCCAATATATCTGTTGCAGTTTGAAACTAAATTAAATATAATTTACTATTTAAAACGATTTGGGGTTCTCAATAATTTAATGAGGTATTTACGGGTTATTCTATTTTATTTATTTAAATAAAGGTAGATGCAATTCCAATTCTTAGTTTAGTTTAACGTACGGTTTGCTATATTTAAAGATAAGCCATTTTGATGAAAATTGTTAGACACTTGTCTCTTTTAAAAATATAAATAAATGTTGGACCTTAATAAGAAAATTGTGATGTTTGTTAATTTGCACTATTAATTAAAAGTTAACATAACTCTGCCACAAGGGGCAGGCATGGAACTGCATACCAGGGTCGCAAGCCAACCTAATGACCTTTCTCAGTAGCGTATGCAAAGAGTTTAGGTACGGGGGAGCAGTGCTGTGTCTGACATGTGC
>JAUYWI010050452.1:0-17925 GCA_034780595.1 Parotoplana pacifica
TCGTACATGAAGAAATGGTATACCAATAGTCGTACATGAAGAAATGGTATACCAATAGTCGTACATGAAGAAATGGTTATTAAAAGTCGGTTATTGACGCATCAAAGAAATGATACTGTTAGTAATATAAAAAAGCAACGTTAGAAAAAATATTATGAAATTATTTAAAGTAATCAAAATGAGAAGTTCACAACATATCCCATCTCATTGATATGAGCAAGTACAGTAACCTCTGATGTTCAGGTTCGTGCAACTGACGGTGTGGACGGCGCAGTGGGAGGTTTGACATCGACGACCACGATGGTCACCACCACGATGGTGAAGAATAGCGACGGGTCCGAGTGGTTTGATGGATCTGAGTGGGTCAAGAAATCGGACGGAGGTATGGAGAACATCGACTATCGCTGGACCAAGGATTCAACCACCGGTGGCCAGTGGGTGAAGACAAATCGATCAACGGGGGCAGTGATCAGCAGAGGGGACCCTTGGGAGAGTAGGACAGATTTTGTTCAGCACAATGGCGAATGGAAAGAGGTGAGTAGAGCCAAGCTGGGGGCAGCAACTATATTCATCCATCCATAGATATTCATCCATCCATAGATATTCATCTACTTGTAGAAATTCATCTATCCATATATTCATCCGTATATTCATCCGTATTTTCATCCATCCATAGATATTCATCCATCCATAGAGATATTAATTCAACTATCTTTAGATATTTATCCATGTCATATATATTCATATGTCCATAGATATTCATCTACCTGTAAATATTCATATATCTGTAGATATGTATCCATGCATTATAATTTATTCAACTATAGAAATTCATCTATTTTTAGATATTTCTACCTCATAGATATTTATCTAACCTTACATATTCATCTATCCCAAGATTTTTATCAATCTACTATAATGTATCCAACCATAGACAGTCATCTCCATTATTCAGAGCCGTCCATAGATATATTCCTCTGCCCAAATAAATAATCTTCGATATTGAAATTATCTAACAAATATTAATTAACTAAGAACCGATGACAGAAAACCAGCTATTTTCTTGTTTTCCTTTAGAAAACGTTTGGCCTCTAAATTAAGTTTTCTCAAACCAAATAAACATAAAATCAACTCTCTTTCGTGGTTTTGATACTTATTGGAATCTTTCTCTTTGGCCTAAATAAGGTTATAACATGGATACCTACTAAGTAGTTAATTTTCTTTATACAAGGCAGTCATGTTAATCTTGACATAGACATTGTTAGCACTTGATATGCATGACATAGACATTGTTAGCGCTTATTATGCATGACATAGACATTGTTAGCACTTGTTATGCATGACATAGACATTGTTAGCACTTGATATGCATGACATAGATATTGTTAGTCTTTCATGCTTGACATAGACATTGTTAGCACTTGTTATGCATGACATAGACATTGTTAGCACTTGTTATGCATGACATAGACATTGTTAGCACTTGTTAATCATGACATAGACATTGTTAGCTCTTGTTATGCATGACATAGACATTGTTGGCACTTGTTATGAATGACATGACATAGACATGCCCTGACATATTTTCGTAATGGAAATTTGTTTTTGACAGCACAGACTTCGGCCTATTTCAATAAGAAAGCACCAACATCGTCCAAACTTCTTTTATAGCGTTTAGCTAATTAATAGCAGAAGTAGTTTTCCCTCTTCAGGTCAACTACAAATGGTCCACCAATGAGAAGGGCGAGCTGGTGAAGGTCGACCCGATCACCAACAAGCCCCTGGAAGCTGCCGGCGGCTACAACAAATCGGCGACGCTCACCTCCACCTCCATGCCCAATATCTCTGGCGAATACTGGATCCAGAAGAAGAAGGACAATTCCTGGAAGAGGGTGCACTATCACTGGGTAAAGAATGACAACGGAACTGGATGGAATAAGGTGAGTGTGGGCGTTTGGAGGAGGAGGACAGCTCCATGGACAGAACCCCCGCCCCTCCCAAACTGCACTTTAATGAAGTGACTACATAGACAAATTAAAGAACAATTCAAGATGCTGACTGTGTTGTTTGTATTTGTGTACCGGCCACAGGTGGACAGCAAGAACGGCAAGGTGCTCGCTACCCAGGCCAACTGGCAGCAGGGCACCGCCTGGGAGCTGGACGCCAAGGCGGTGCCTCGCAAGGTCAACTACGAGTGGCGCCTGGACAAGAACGGGCAGTGGCGCATGGAGCGCAAGGGCCAACTGAACCGGCCGGTGGACACGTCCTGGCAGGAGGGCGTGGAGTGGACGCAGCCCCCCGGCAGTGCGGACGCCACCAAGATCAACTACCGCTGGGTCCAGGATGCCAAGGGCAATTGGATTAAATTGAACCAGGAGAATGGACAGGCTTTAGGTAACAAAAATGTGATCTGACCACCTGCTCGTACATCGTGGTAGTTCTTCATGCAGAGATACTCCGAAGTATTCGATTTCTCGAAAATAAAAATTGTTTCATAAATTTTAGCCGGATCCTTTTGCTTCGTATGAGCGAAAGAAAATTAATTTTAGAAAAAAAAAGGTTTATTGCATCGTAAACAGCTGAACAGTTTTCTTCAGAAATTAGTACATGGATCAAATAAGTTTATCTTACTCTGACAAGTAACTTATTGGCTAAAAATTAGACGTTAAAAAGCTAATAGATATGCGACAGAAATTATGGATTTATTCACTGAACCATTCACCTTTTAATATAGAAACAGACTTTTCAATATATTTTTTCTGAATATCTTCTCCATTCGTTCTTCTTCTTATGCTGCTGCAGCGATTTTCCTTTATTTTACTCTTTGATATGAAATATACGAACATTTTATATTATTTAGGCGATGATTATGCCTGGCTGATGAGGCCCAGCAAGGCCCAAACAGCTGTCCTGGACTATCACTTGCGAGTAGTATGAATAAGTAGTATATTTTTATCAAAGTATTGCTGTTACTCTTAAAGACATTAATGGTTATATTGCTAATTAAAAATAGATATGCAACAGTAATGATGGACTTGCTCACTTAATCGATTGTTTTCTTTATCCAGAAACGGTGGCCAAAGGCAAGGGCCTCAACATCACTCGGTCGAGCATGCGCTACTACTACCACGCAGACAACCAGAAGCTGGTCAAGGAGTACACGAGTCAGAAGTACGCCAACGGAAAGATGGTCGAAGAGAAGCGGGAGAAGCTGGACATCCCCCAGACCGAGGCCGACTACCTGCTCCGGGAGGCCCAAACCCGGCGCCCACCAGCCATGGGGCCCAAGGCGTCCAACTCCAACCTGGCCTTCCAGAAACAGTCGCTGAAGGATGCCAAGAAGAAGTCCAAGAAGGCCTCGAGGAAGAGCAAATCGCTGTATGACAAGCCTTCGTCAGACCCGAATTCCTACAACCCCATTCCCAGCACCACCTCGGGCTTTGAGCAACAGCAGCAACTGGCAACTACCAGCTTCCAGAATGCGGCCGACACCAGCTTCCCTTCAGCACCTTTGTTTTAATGAACAAAACAACAATCTGTTATCTTATTTTAAATTTTGATGCCCAGGTGGTTGTTGTGTTAGCAATAATCTTTTGAAATGATTATAAAAACTCTCTTTTTATAATCGATGCTCAGTGTGCAAGATGACACTTTTTGATTTCTGTGAAGACATTAAGCCTGTGGAATCATTATTTAAATGTTTCTTTTTAAAACATTGATCAATACTTTTATCTATTTGTACTAAATATGAATAACTGTTTACTCCAGCCTTACATTACAAAGCATAGCTATTTGTCTAACTTTATATTTATTTGTAACAAAAGATGACATTTACATATTTCCAGTCGAGCATTGGAGACACTCTCAAATGTAGCCATATATTATTAACCCAGGGAGTACGGACAACTATGCATAGAAATAGTGTAAGTCTATGATGTCTATGATAGCTCAACTAAAAAAACAGAAATTCATAACTTTTTTCAAATTCGGTTAAAAATGCTTTCTTTAGTTTCCAAATGCTTTCTGTTTGTGTGTTGTATAGTTGCATCACCATAATATGCTCTATGAGTTTTCATTTCACCTTATAATAGAGTGTCAAAATCCGTTCCAAACTAGCAACTTTTTTTACAACCTAATTGGCCAAAACTACGCAAGGCCCTTGACGGAGACGGGGGTCAGACAAAAAGAAACCCTCCTCCCCTCCCCTATAGCTATTTTTTATTACAAAACAATGAATAGTAACATTTTAAAAGTATTTTATTGATTGTTTAGTTATTTTTCTGTTGTAAATACTTAACTTTTGATTCTTCAAGTTGTTCGATGGTGCAATCCAAGCGGGGACTGAACCACCTACCCAAATAATTGTTTGCAGAAAGAGAGATTGGATCTGCAGCTAAGTGATAACGCTCCTTATCAAACAAAAAGAATGTTTTTTTTTGTGACGACGACGGATATATATTTTTTTTTTCTGATCTCTTTCTTTGATAAAATTGATACATATCGCATCATATGAACCCAATTCCGCTGGAATTTATCATCCCACCAGGGACCGAAACTGTCTAGAACGTATGCATTGTGACAGCGCCTTGTTAACGGATTGTACTCATTGGTGTTCAGCTTTTTAAATAAATAAATGTGTTTGAGTTTGTGTTTTTTTGTTTAGCATTTGGTACGTATCCTAATCATTTGCTTCGGAAGTCGTAAATAATTTAAAAACTCATTTTATATGAGCAAACAAAATGAAACAAACCAACTTGTTAATTTTATAATCTTTAAATATTTCATTTAAAAATATTCTTAAAAAACGAGAGAGATATTTCTATACGTTATGATGGCCACTTTGAACTTTTGTGATTATTTTTAAATCATACTCGTTATAAAACAGGAAAAATATCATTTATCGCGTTTTTTCTTAATTTAATAATCAGATTACCGATACACTTTTAAAAGCTTGTTGCGCAAAACAAAGTCACGTAAACGTTATCTTGTTCTACTTGGTGCTACCGTTTCACACGTGATAAAGTTCACAGATCGGCACCCATGTCAAAAACTTCATAGTGACAGATTGCACCTTCCCTCAGCGAGTTGCTCTCGGGAATGACGCATCTGCCGTGTGGAAGCCGTGTGTTATTAGCTGAGTATAAAGGGCACATGACCTCAGCTGACCAAACAATTATTCTCTTGTTTTGTTTGTTTGATCACATCACTCAAAATGAGGTTGTTACTTCTCCTGATCGGACTTCTGGCCTTCTATCAGAGGTCACAAGCAGCAGTAGGTAAGATAATTTTTAGCAGTAACTTACTGGGGTATGATATTAACAGTACACAATAAAATATTAGAATTATAACTCAGTAAATTACAGAATGTACATAAGGTATTAGCAACAACATACGCTAAGGTAGTAGAAATAACTAGGTAAATCACAAAATGTTAGATAGGAATATATTAACAGTAAACTATAATAAATTACTAAACGCAAGATAATATCAGTAAATTACAGTAAGATATTAGTAACAAACTAACGTGAAACGGAGATCAGATATCGCAGTGAACTACAATAAATTAAATAGGTCAGATATTGGCAGTGAACTACAGTAAATTAAATAGGTCAAATATTGGTAGTGAACTACAATAAATTAAATAGACCAGATATTTGTAGTGAACAACAGTAAATTAAATAGGCCAGATATTGGTAGTGAACTACAGTAAATTAAATAGGCCAGATATTGGCAGTAAACTACAGTAAATTAAATAGGCCAAATATTGGTAGTGAACTACCGAAAAACGACATTAAATCACAACTAGGAGTCCACTACTATAAAGGTAAGTAAACGACATTATAACGAAAGTTACATATTAGCAATAAATTGCAAAATTGAGCTATTAACAGTAACCTACAGTAAGTTGCTATTGGTATTAGAAATAAACTATAGTAAATAGAAGTAGGTCAAATATTATTAGTAAAACACAGTAGATAAAATATTAACAGTAAGCGAACACTATGTAGAATATTCTGTATTTAGCAGTAGATTTAAAGTGTGAAACATTAAAACAATTAATAATAATAATAATAATTTGTTGAGCATCCCCCTAACCATCTGTTTCACATGTTTATAGCAGATGTACAGCAGTAGATTACAGTAAAAAATAAATGTACAATGTATTTGAAAAAATATTTTTTTGTATCTTATTTATAGCAAATGGACTTTCTCAAGAGGTAAGTTATAATAATACTGAATGAATCAGACATGCTACTACTGAGAGTAGAGAGTAACTGAAAATATTCTTTATTACAGCGAATCGATGAGCTGGTTGAAATGGGAGTTGACGAACAGTACCTCCAGACGGTGGGATGGTTCACTGAAAAGGTGAAGGGCACTATCGACAGAATAAAGGCCAAATTCGACCCATTCAAGGACTGGGTGAAGACTCAATTCGATGATTTGGTGAAGAATCAACTGCAGCCACGCGTGGAAACAATGATCATGCTGGCGAAGAAGGTAGAAATGACCCTACATTTTAAGAATTATCCATTTTCAGCAATCACAGGATGTCTGTGAATTTTTCATATTGTCAAGTTTCCGCAAATTTTTGTAATTTATTGATTGCATCTAGTTTACAATTGGCTTGCTCGAATTTCATTATTTAATGCACGTTCGCCATAACTTCAAATTTTGGTTATCCAAGTTGTAAATTATACATTTAAAAAATACATTAAAAAGGTGGAACATATCACATTTTAAGGCTTCATTTAAAAAGTGGAGGAGTTAATGGGATTGTCCCGCAAGTGTTTGTGTCCGAGCTCCAAATAGCATAGTTAGGGCTACGATAGAGTGGGTTACAGTTCGTTTTCATATTTGATCATGACGAACTGCGAGAAGATTGAAATGTTGTCTTTAGTTTTACTCAGAATCAAACGTTGACGTTTTTCTAATGTCCCCCACTCTCAATAATCCTAAAAAAGCAAAATTTAACAAATAAACTGAAATTATAGCAATATCTTTGCGTTGTTAATGCCGCTTAAACACTTCTATCGTCCAGTTTGTCAAAACCGTCGTCAAATCCGGCTCCGAAGCGGCCATCAAAGCTGGATTCGACTTCTTTGAGGAACACAAGAGCGAGATTGGAGAGGACTTGTGGAAGATGATTGAGAAACTCTACAAAGAACACGTGCAGAAGCATTTGGAATATTGTAAGTTGGACTTTGGAACTAGAAAGCTATAAAGTAAGACACAGTCGGTAAATCCTTTGATTTCTTACAAATATTATGTCATTTTATTTATAGCTGTAGTTCCAGCTGGAGATGTAAGTTAACAAATTTCGTGTAGAAGTCATTGCATAATCAAGAGCAATTGTTTTGATAATATAAAGAACAGTCATACAATAATTTAACTTTGTTTTTTTCTGAACTGGTTCAAGGAACAATTTAATAAAATTATCCAAGAGCAAATTATCCAACGTGCCAAAGCCTTCGCCGCTCTTGCCCAAAAGGTACAAATGACTTTAATTTACATCTGAACGTCCATTCAGAGCGTGACATTCATTTTACATTTCTTCTGTTTGAATTGTAGTTCATCAAGGTTGTGTTGAAAGCTGGATCTGAGGCCGCAATCAAAGCCGGACATAAATTCTTTGAAGAGCATAAAAATGAAATCGGAGAGGACTTGTGGAGGAAAATCGACCAACTTTATCAAGAACACATTCAGAAGCATCTGGAATATTGTAAGTTGATATGGCCTGATGATTGCTAATTACCTAAAATACGTCGTTGTTCAGTGATGAAATTTGGAATACCTACGACACAGAGAAATAATTATACAGAGAACCGACTCGTTATCGATTTCCTAGAATTTCGTGAATGTTTACATGTTGGAGATTGTAGGGACGATATCTATGGCTACCTCTACCTTTTAAATTTTAGATATAGCTAGCAGCGATGCAGTTTCATGAGCATTGCTAATTTACACCTTAAACTTTTTATAAGATATTTCATATTTATACCTAGCCAATTTGCACAATTTGATTCTTCTTACAACTCTGCTTCATTTCAAAAAGGATGAGTCAGATCTATGTATAATTATCACACTGTGACCTACAATACAAAATCGTACACGTCATCATACAAAGCATTTTCTGAGGTCAACGTATTTGTTGTTTCTTACAGCAGTAGCAGCACCTGTTGTAGATGTGAGTAGCTTTTCTATTTTAAAATATGTCGTAGTTAAAGACCTGTAAATTTCATCAATTGCGTATAATTGTTTATTAAATGTAATTGGTCGAAATTGAAGGCTTTTGCTAAGGACAAATTATCTTTTCAGAATTGGTTCAAAGAACAATTTAATAAAATTATCGAACAGCAAATCATCCAACGCGCCAAAGCCTTCGCCGCTCTTGCACAAAAGGTAGAAATGATTATAATTTGAATCGGCACGTCCATTCAGCATTTATTTTGCATTTCTTCTGTTCGTATTTTAGTTCATCAAGGTTGTGTTGAAAGCTGGATCTGAGGCCGCCATCAAAGCCGGATATGAATTCTTTGAAGAGCACAAAAATGAAATCGGAGAAGATTTGTGGAGGAAAATCGACAAACTTTACCAAGAACACATTCAGAAGCATCTGGAACTATTTTGTAAGTTGATCATCTTGAGGATATTTCATCCTGTGTTCACTGACTGTAGGTAATTTAAAATAGATATGGAAAGGTACTTACGATAGAGAATTGTCAATTTACAATAATTTTGTTCACTATCTTTAGCTGCTGATGCCGAGTTCAATTGGTTTACTGAGAAGGTCAAGGAAAGTATTGACAAGATCAAGGCCAAGTTCGACCCCTTCAAAGAATGGGTGAAAAGTCAATTCGATAATCTGATGAAGAACAAAATTCAACCACGAATTGAGACAACCATTATGCTCGCTAAAAAGGTTCGGAAATATTTAAAGGGCGTAGGAATTGGCACCTAGCAGTACTAAAACTGGTTCCTTTAATTTTTCAGTTTGTCAAGAATGTTGTCAAGTCTGGATCTGAAGCGGCCATCAAAGCTGGCTATGAATTCTTTGAGGAACACAAAAACGAAATTGGTGAAGACCTCTGGAAGAAAATCGATGAACTTTATAGAAAACACGTAGAGAAACATTTGGAGTATTGTAAGTTGCATCTTTACAGTTAGAAAGCTATATATGTATTAAATAATTATATGGCTGTTATGTATTAAAATACTTTATTGGGAACAGCAAAACAAAAGTTTTATACACACAAGGTTCGATAGACTTTTTCAAGTGTGACTAATAGTTTAGAAGAGTTAAAATTCACGATTAGCAGGATTAAGATATTAATGAGATCAATATCAGCACAACCAGTCATTAGATAGTCTCAACATGATCTGGTGTACAACGCTTCAACTGCTGGTCGCTTGAACGCCATAGATATTTTTTCTATGTAGAACCTAGGAAATAAGCGGAATTTTAATGAATGTTAAAGGCTCAAGCTCGTTTGAAATCGAGTTACCACCAGACTGCCGTAACCTTTAACATTAATTTAAATGTCGTTTATTTCCTAGGTTCAACACAGGAGAATTATCCATGACGCTAAACAAACTAACATCTTACCTACTGTATGTATTATTTTCAACACTTGCAAACCTCCTGGATGGCAATGTAGAAATGGACGTATTGTTTCTAAATATAATGACGATTGTATTGCCTGTAAAACTACTTCTCTAAACATCTCTTGATTAAAATGTTTTTTTAGTTTATAGAATTAACTGTAATCTCTGTAATAAAGTTGGGCAAGAACAATGTTCAGTAGAATTTCAGATCACACCAGAGACACTAAAGCTTGTGTATACAATCAAATGCGTTCTCACTCAATAAACTGTATTGCATCTTTTTCTTAGTGTATCTTATGTCCTTGTAGAGATCACCAAAAGCGACTAGCACTTGAAGCGTTGTAAATCAGATCTTACAGAGACTATCTAAGGCAGAGGTTCCCAACCTTTTTCGCTCCGCGACCCCCAGGACAGATCGGGAGTGCTCCGGGACCCCCAGTAAAAAATCAGAGAAGTGCAGTAAAACAAATTTGAGAGCCGGACGGATGCAAATTATTTCCAGGCGGCTCTCACGACCCCCCTAAAGTGGCCTCACGACACCCCGGTTGGGAACCCCAGATCTAAGGAATGGTATTGATCTCATTAATATCTTTTCTATTCCTTAATCGTAGGCACTCAGTTCATATTTACTTTGACTTTTCTAGACTATTAGTTCATACTACAAAAATATTATCGAAACGTTCTGGACATAAAATTTTTATTTGTTGTTGTTCCCAATACAGTATTTTAATACAAAACCTTCATAATATCTACACTATGGCAATAGCCAAAAACATTTAAAAAATGTTATACAATAAAATTCAGTAAGTTAGTCCTTTGATTCTTACAACTATTTTTTCATTTTATTTATAGCTGTAGTTCCAGCTGGAGATGTAAGTTAACAAATTTCTTGTAGAAGTCATTGCATGATCAAGAGCAATTGTTTTAATAATTTAACTCTGTTTTTTTCAGAACTGGTTCAAGGAACAATTTAATAAAATTATCCAAGAGCAAATTATCCAACGTGCTAAAGCCTTCGCTGTACTTGCACAAAAGGTACAAATGACTTTAATTTACATCTGCACGTCCACTCAGAAGCGTGACATTCATTTTACATTTCTTCTGTTCGAATTGTAGTTCATCAAGGTTGTGTTGAAAGCTGGATCTGAGGCCGCCATCAAAGCCGGACATAAATTCTTTGAGGAGCATAAAAATGAAATCGGAGAGGACTTGTGGAGGAAAATCGACCAACTTTATCAAGAACACATTCAGAAACATCTGGAATATTGTAAGTTGATATGGCCTGATAATTGTGAAAAACAATTTGATACTTTTCACAATTCTGCTTCATTTCAAAAAGGATGAGTCAGATCTATGTATAATTATTGCTCTGTGACCAACATATAAAATCTGACATGCCATCACACAAAGCATTTTCTAAGGTCAACGTTTTTGTTGTTTCTTACAGCAGTAGCAGCACCTGTGGTAGATGTGAGTTGCTTTTCTATTTTAAATTATGTCGTAGTTAAAGACCTGTAAATTGCATCAATTGCGTATTATTCTTTTATTAAATGTAATTTGTCGAAATTGAAGGCTTTTGCTAAGGACAAATTATCTTTTCAGAATTGGTTCAAAGAACAATTTAATAAAATTATCGAACAGCAAATCATCCAACGCGCCAAAGCCTTCGCCGCTCTTGCACAAAAGGTAGAAATGATTATAATTTGAATCGGCACGTCCATTCAGCATTTATTTTGCATTTCTTCTGTTCGTATTTTAGTTCATCAAGGTTGTGTTGAAAGCTGGATCTGAGGCCGCCATCAAAGCCGGATATGAATTCTTTGAAGAGCACAAAAATGAAATCGGAGAAGATTTGTGGAGGAAAATCGACAAACTTTACCAAGAACACATTCAGAAGCATCTGGAACTATTTTGTAAGTTGATCATCTTGAGGATATTTCATCCTGTGTTCACTGACTGTAGGTAATTTAAAATAGATATGGAAAGGTACTTACGATAGAGAATTGTCAATTTACAATAATTTTGTTCACTATCTTTAGCTGCTGATGCCGAGTTCAATTGGTTTACTGAGAAGGTCAAGGAAAGTATTGACAAGATCAAGGCCAAGTTCGACCCCTTCAAAGAATGGGTGAAAAGTCAATTCGATAATCTGATGAAGAACAAAATTCAACCACGAATTGAGACAACCATTATGCTCGCTAAAAAGGTTCGGAAATATTTAAAGGGCGTAGGAATTGGCACCTAGCAGTACTAAAACTGGTTCCTTTAATTTTTCAGTTTGTCAAGAATGTTGTCAAGTCTGGATCTGAAGCGGCCATCAAAGCTGGCTTTGAATTCTTTGAGGAACACAAAAACGAAATTGGTGAAGACCTCTAGAAGAAAATCGATGAACTTTATAGAAAACACGTAGAGAAGCATTTGGAATACAGCATGCAAATTGCAGGTGATGCTCAATAGAAATAATTGCTGTGTGTATTATATAAAAACTTTTGACAACTAATATAACAACTTGTTTTCAATTACCCATTTTTGTTAAAACACAAATATATGCAATATTTTTCATAAACTGGATCCTTTTTAATTGTCGTAATATGCATCAACCCCTTCGCATGTCTTAAGCAGGTTTCTTGTTCATATGAAAATGTGGGTAAGTATTTTCTACAAAATCTGAAAACCTGAATATTTGTTCAATCCTATATTAATAGTGGCTACACTGGCATTAAATTTATCCAGTCACAAATAATCTTGAAATAAAAACTCAAGACATAGATGGCATTTTCTACATTAAGATTGATCAAACGAACTACAAATTCAGAAATGGAAATATTTTATATGATGAATTATTCTTGACTATTTTAGCCCAAACTCAAACTTATCTAAGTCCTGAAGTAAGTGAAATAAGTTGCAATGGTGCCGGGCTGCATATTTAATTTCAAATCTCTGATAACATGGATTCGCTTTATGCAATGTCCAAGAGAATAAACCATGTTGTCAATCTTTAAATAAGGTCAAATTTTAGTGAAATAAATTTACACCAAGGGTAATGTTATCATCAATGACGTCTACCTGTTCTGTTTTGTAGCGTGTTCGTGCGCTGATAAAAATGGGTGTGGATTCCCATTATCTAGAATCATACGGCTGGCTCAAGACAAAAATCAATGATTTGGTAAAGCGGATCAAAGCCAAATTCAATCCATTTGCTGAGTGGGTCAAGAAAAACATTGCCGACCCAATCAAGAACATGATAATGACTCATGTTGATGCTCAAATAACATTGGCTAAAGAGGTGAGACCAACTATCTATCTATAGTGTGCTCTGCCGAAACAGTTATTAGGCAGGTTCAATTCTATGGCATCCACTTTCTCCATCCTTCTCGGTTTGCTGCCCGGTCCTTCAATTCTCTATCGGTATTTGGGTTGAATTCGTCTAACATTTTTTTGGATGTTCTTTTCCACGTTTCCCTAGAAATCGACCTCCCAGAATTGCTTTAAACCAACTACAATATCATGTTCATATTTTATTAACGCAAATAATAATAAACATTTATTCCATAATAATGCAGCGAATCAAACATACCGTTTGAAGTGAACAATTCTAAACAAAATTATTTTTGCTATTACTGGAAACTAATATAGACACTTTATTTTCTTCAGTTCATCAAGAAGATTATTCGAACCGGTTCTGAGGCTGCTATCAAAGCGGGATATGATTTCTTTAAGGAACACAAGAGCGAAATCGGGCTCCTGCTCTGGCAGATAATTGAGGATCTCTACCGAAAATACATTGAGAAGCTTGTAGAACCATCTTATTATCTATTGTAAATTGTGCTTGTAAATTTTAAAACAATACAGGCAAATTAGTTTTTCAATGTTTTTCTATGTATAACTTTTTACCGAGATTAGTTAATCTTCCCTAAAGTTTATGCTGGGAATAAATTTTCTATTAGCAATATTTAAAATGCTTAGACCAGAGTCTAACTTAAGGAACCCAATGAAGATTGTCGTTTTAAAATGTAAGATTGAGATCAAAATGATGCAACCAATTGCCTGACATTATAGGTATTCTCTCATTGTACCTTTTGGGAAAATATAAATTAAATTGAGATTGGGAAAAATCTTCCAAATGTCAAAATAATTAAATTAAATCCATTTATGGTTCTATTTTGTTAAACAAATTAAATTTCGTAAACAAATTAATGACTGTTAGCTCTAAAAAGAATTAATTTGCATATGTACAATTAGTATAATACTTCTTTAAATAAAAAGAAATCCTGCTCTATTTCATTATCTATGGTCTAAATTTATTTATCAGTCAATGATGCTTTTTTCTTCTATTAACATTTTATAAAATAGATTTTTCTCAATAAATATGACACCAAAAGGTTTCATATAATTAGACGCCAATTGTAGAAAATCCTACAAAGTTTGCAAAGAGCAAAAGATCCGTTTACGGAACCAACCCAGATTTACCCAATTTGAGTAATTGAGCAACTTCTTATCTCATTTTTTACATGGAACCTCTAAAAAACAATTTCCGATTATTCAACGGGATAGGCGCTGCGATGCGACTACGCCATTGAATTCGACTACAGCCCATTCAATAAAAAGGAGAATGATAAAAATAAATGATGCTCTACGACAAAGCGCTAAAAGTTCTGTGTGTTTAAAAAGCCATCCACAGTTTCTGTTACCGTGGTAGCGGCGGATCCCCGACAGATAATTATCAGCACAACTTGGACTTGGGTGTTAGCGACAGTAGAAAAGAGCAATCATGGGTGACTAGAGTTATCCAAGATGTATGTAGCAATGCTCAATTTGGATTATGCTTTTGTACTCAATTGAAAGCGAATCACGAACAAAAATAAATTGAATATGAGCAGTTGATCTATTTTTAAAACTAAGCTGCTAGGTTGTAAGTCAAAGTAATTGTAAGTGTAATAGAAAGAATACAAAGAACGGAATACTGAAGTGCAGGGTTTCACTAGGTGCGCACAGTAATAGTAGGTACGAGGTAATAGCAGTTGAGAAAAATGAATAATATTATGGCATTAGGAATTGTAATTCTGTTTACATTTCCTATGAATATGATGAAATATTATACTCCTACCTATAGAACATAAACATACAATGAGAAGATTTTTAAAAGATATTTATGGGCCATTAAGAAGGTTACCAAGGAGATAACACAAATACGAGCCTATGTTTCTTCAACGTTGTTATCTTTCTTTTCTAAATTTAACATAACCATGATTGTTCTTGGCAAGATACTGCTGTGGTTTGCGACAGTGCCTTCTGCAAGCGGATGGCCGTTGACTCACTGAGGAGCTCTTCCGTCCTTTAACCGGTGTTGTTTTTAGTCCTGTGGTGATGTCCATACACCCTCCTCACCCAGCAAGCCAGGGGGGGGGGGGTTTAGTCGCCGACCATGGAGCAGGTGGAGACCTGACCTGAACTAACCTGACCTGTCCAACTACATAAATTGGTAAATGTGACAATGAGGTATGTATGCAAATGGTGCCCACTTCAAATTTCTATGGATCATAGCAAAAATGTCTGATTCGATAGCCCTCAGATCTTGACAACATATCTAATGTGTGTAGTTTAGATAACTGCTAATAATTTGATGTTTAAGTACACGTGTACTCAATTTATCATATATTAGCCACATTAAATGTGTATTAATAGTTTAAATGCAATGATGGCAAGTACTAAGTGCAAAATAATTTAAATTATTTGGACAAGGCATGCAACTAGAAATAATAAAAACACCTTCCATGTTAAATGTGTGATTTTCTCAAATTTTTAATTGCGCCACACTTTGTTAAGTAATTCAAAATGATTACTATACATACATAGGTATTAGTTCTTATAATATTATAAAAGAACTATGACAAATTCCTCAACGAAATACATTTTACTCTAAAAAGATGATCCATAATTAAAACAATGGGCATTAATGGGTCTCATCAGTTCGTTATTCGAATTTGAGCCAGATCTATTGTAGCAGCTCGCCAATACCGAAACCCAACGATACAATCGATTTGAGTCAAATGTGAACTGCTGATTGATGAGACCTTATCGGTTCTACCTCTGAGGTTTGACCCCGTTCCGTTGCTTTGTTTGGCCGTGAGAGCCTTGAGATTAAAACTTTGATCAACCTCAAATGGATGTAAGTGGACCCTCATTTGGGTCGATCCCATTGGCGGTGTCGGACGGCATTCCATGACACTTGTTTTCCTATGCACACTAGATACTGTAGATCCGTTTGCAATTGATTCTGTTTGTATTTGTTTGAGGTCAAACTGTATAATGACTGGACTAATAACTCGATATCAAACTTTTGTTTACCAAAGTATTTTATTTTAATTGGTCTGTAAGAGGCAGAATTCAGATTAATTTATAAAGAGATTTTCTTCCGGACAACCGATGAAAAAAATCACTAAAACATTTAAATCAGAGTATCTAATAAATATTATGACGGAAATTGGGTAGTTTTGGTTACTGAAATTCAAATAAGTAGAAAGATAAACGTATCTTTGATTCTGGTTACAATTAGTTTATGACGTCAAAACATATGTTGTTGAAAACGTTATAGGTTTAATTTTCTACTGGATGGTTTCAATTGTTGAACTTACTGGCAATGTCTAATATGTAGTACTAATTTTATGCAACTAATTTGTACTTCTAACTCCAGACTCTTTTATTAAACTATAGCTACTAAAAACTAAACTTTCATACAGCTGATCACCGAGATCGCCTAATGATTTCTTTGTCTTTGGTTGGCTGATGTTGTTATGGTCTTCTAAGTACTTTTGATTGAGTGTTATAATTGACTATTTCTGACAGTAACTAATACAAGGAATTCATATTTGGTTAATTTTTGTTTACAGCAAAACTCATGAAGATTTCCACCTTCTATCTAATTTTGGTCGGAGCGATGCTCAATAGTGCCACTGCAGGGCTATGTGCAGCCGCAGCCTGTTATACTGGATGCAACACTGCCTACGTGGCATGCTGTGCCGCTGCCGGAACTATAGCTGGTACCTTCACGCTTGGTCTCGGTACTCCGATTGCTCTAGCAGCTTGCTCTGCGGCTCAAGGAACCTGCATGGCCTCCTGTGTCCTAATGGCTGGTGCTCCAACGCCATGATTCATCGAGCACTTCACGAACCTTTTCTGTCATTTTACAATTTATATGTGAATATTATAATATTGTTATCGTATTATGTTTCTGATAGTTTTTTAATTTTGTGATTATGCATACTGCTACTTGTAAGTAATTTCTATCAGTTCATTCGAATTGTTGTTATACTGCAGTTACTCATTAATTGACATTTGATAAATCTTTTGTTAAAAAACCATTGACCTGGAGTCAATCTACGTTGTAATTTGGTTGGAATTTGTGTTCTTAGATTACTCATTTAGAAACTACAAACTTAAAGCTCCATTTAGACGAGTTTGCTTTCTAAATTTGTTTTGGAGGGGCGGCTAAAACTAAACCCTAACTTGTCAAATGGAATGTCAAAACCAATCAACCGAATAAGATGACATTTTCTTGTAAATCTTTTGATATAATTTTGTTTTTTCAGACGACCTCAAGCAGGTATTCTGGTGTAAAGTTTCCAATTTTTTTAAGAAATATCAATCCTGATGCGAAAAGTGCCTACATAAACCTGGCTCATGTTCGGGGTAAATGTCAGTAGCTCTTCATTGTTCAACATTTAATTTCCTTTCTTGTCCCAAGGGTGCAACCGGAAATTAAGCAAAATTTATATTTTTGTATATTTGTGATAAAAAGATAAATTTATTTAAAAAGTCCGTGAGGTAATGAATAGAGCCTTCCCCCTTCAAAACACCATTATTGATCGTACTATAGAGGTATCTAACCTGTAGAGGAGGACAATGTTTCCAGCACAACAGATATATTCCAAAGATCAGCATCGTTATAGGTACATCACCTCCATGCTCGTCCCAAAAACTGGATTATTGCACAACTTGTAATTTATTTGTCTGACTCAGTAGCCAAATTGATTGGTCGAACACAACAACATTATGAAATTTGGAAAGCTTCGTTCCCAATTCTAGATACAAAGATATACAAAATAATCAGTTTTTAGCATCACCCATTTAAAAAAATATCGATCCTGAAATTGAAAGTACCTAAACCTGGCTTATCTTGACCGATAACCGTTTTCACTTTATAAACATCCAAAACGATTATGTCAACCGTTTCGTGTGCAGGAGAAAGTTGGGGTAAGATGAGGTATGTAGTGTACGTGAGCAAGGTAGGACAAGGAGGTTTGTGGCCCCCCCCCCCGA
>JAUYWI010050563.1:0-17923 GCA_034780595.1 Parotoplana pacifica
CTTCATTCACTCCGTTAGTCAGATTACTCTATGGATTTAAATTTCGGGTTCGGTTACTTTTGGGACACCCTGTATATATATATATTGTAAAAAAATAAAAACTCCTGCTATATGAAAGACTCGTTTCCTGTATTAATTTTCAATTTCACATAATACAAAGATTTAAAGAATATAGAGATCATAGATATACAGTTAAAATTCAAATTTTAAACAAATCATACATAGGACATAGATTTACAATTTCGGTTATAAATTAGATCTCAATATACAAACATGAAAGGTTATCAATAAACGTATATAACATAAGTAAATCAATTAAAATGGGAGTCCAATTCCGGGTTCAAAAAATTAACAAAAAACTGTTCTACAAAATTGAATTTGGATTGTGTAAAATCGTATAGTTTATGTACATAAATATTAACTGGAATATCGCGCAGTCAATAAATGAATAAAATAAAATAATCGAAGTGATAGCGCTTATGACATTAATTCTTCATCAGTCATATTTAAACAAATACAATTTAAAAATTAGAAATTAATCAATGGGTTAATTAAGATCAGCTGTGAAACAACTGGGAACATAGAATAAAATTAAATAGGTAAAGTGCTTATTAAAATTACAAAAACAATACTAAAGTCAGTTGTTTGTTTTGAATGCATCATAGAAGAATTAAATCAACTCACATTTTCGAGAATTACTTCCTTCCAGTTGGTTGAAGTGTTTTGAGTCTGGTTATGTAAATGTCTTTATAAATTTGGCGTTGGTTATTACCCTAGTAGTTATCCGCTTACAAATCAGATTTTAAAATTAACTTAAAAACATTGAAACTGATCAACATTTTAATCTTCCAAATCATTCCATCAATGACATCTCCATCACAATATTATATAGATCAAAATAACAACTGGGATAATAACCAACGCCAATTTTATGAAGGCATTTGCATAAGCAGACTCAAAACACTTCAACCAACTGAAATTCATTCTCGACAGTGTGAGTTGATTAAGCACTTCCATGATGCATACAAAACAAACAATTGACTTTACTATTGCCGCCCATTTATCATTATATTTTTGTAATTTTAATAGATCATTTTTAATAGACACTTAAATTTATTCTGTGTTCCCAGTTGTTTCATATTGATTAATTTCGAATTTTTTAATTAATTTTAATTATTTATTATTTTTTTATATGGTGACCAAAAAGTTAAAAAAGATATAAAATAATAATAATAATAAATGTATATAAAGGGAGCCGCACCTTTCCCCTAGTAGCTATGTTATACTTCCCATGGATGGATTGGTTTGAAATTTGGTATACATATACCTTGAAATGGTTTAATTAAACAATATTTAAAAAAGCGATAAGGGGGGCAAGCTACAACCCTCTAAAACATTGCAGCTAAGCTTAAAAAATTGATATGATTAGCTATAAAATCGACGATCAATGATCTTTTTGAAAAACTTCTGCCTTCTCATGTACCCACCAAATTTGAAATCAATCGACCATTTTTCCAAAAATTGTAACGTCATTAATTCAAAGGGCCGTTGCAAGACCAAAGGGGGTCAGGCAATTTATTCATAGTATTGGCTCCGCAAAAAGGTTATGTAATCATGGAATTGCTAGTTTAGACCACTACTACATTGACTCACCAATTTACAATTCACTGACAAAATAAAAAAGTAATTGTATTAAAAAAGGGTGCGGCGTTTCTTTAGAGTGTATCAGGGACATACTAAAACAAGAAATTGTCAACCCAAAGTTTTGTGTGCCACCAACTTTAGGCTGGTTTTAAAGTTCAGTTTTTATATCTCTGAAACTACTAAACTAATTTCTTTGAAATTTGGAACATTGATTTGAACTTATAAGATAGACTTCTTTTCAAATTGTCAAGGTCTTAGATCACGTGACCTTTGATTTGAACCGGCTCAAAGGGCCGTAAACATCAATTTTAAACTGAACAACAACAATAACTTTTGATGATTCAATGATTCAAGTATTATTTACTTCCTTTCGATTTACTTATGACCTATATAGTAAGGCTGATAATAATTTGTTTTTAACATTTAGGCTTAATAACTCAAATTTATGATATATACGAATGCCATATTTTAAATTATATTACAAATGTTAATGTCTTTCATACAAAAAAAGAATTTTGTAATTATCTATTTCTAGCGCTGAGATATTTAATATTATTGATTTTTCAATAGTTAAAGTACAATATTAAAAAATCAATAATTTAAAATAGGTTAGTAATAAAAACAAATAATTACTAACTTCTTTATTTGGTGGAAAAATATTAATATCAGTGATATATGTCTAAAATATGGCATTCATATCTCTCATAAATTTTGAATTATAAGCCTACATAAGTCTGAAAACCAATAATTGTCAGTCCTTACTACCTATATAGGTCAAATCCAAGGAGACCCAACATAGTGTCGTAGGATAATTTAAAGGAGGCAAATAATATTTGAATCATTAAATATCAAAATTTATTATTATTGTCTATTCAAAACTGATGTTTCTGACCCTTTGTGCTAGTCCAAACCATAGGTCACGTGACCAATGATCTTGACATTTTAAAAGTATGTTTCTGTTATAAGTTTAAATCATAGATATTGTATATTACTTTTAATACATATAAGATATGTAAGATACAATATCTATAGTTTAAATCAATGCTTCAGTAGTTTCAGAAGTATGAAATGGATTTTAAAACGCTATATATACTAATTGGTATGTGGCATATGTGGCAGTATATAAATATTTAAAAATATAATTTGCAATTTGCATACTTTGGATTGCCTATACCAATTTTTGTACTCTGTTTCTGGATATATACATAATTCATTTAGTTATCGATTTATAAATAAAATTAAGGTTTTCAAAATCAATTTGTTTTTTTTTTACTATTTTTATCACTTAAATTATAACGTAAGAAAAACTATTTTAATAGGTACATATTTTCCTAAATTCATACAATCATCTATGTATTCTTGAAACAGATATAAACTATAAAATTATTTTATTTTTCAAATATCTTCAAAATATATCTACTTATAATATATAAATGTCTCACTGTTTAATATCTTTGAACATTCTTATCAAATTTTTATATTGGTATCGACCATTTAAAGCAAATTATCTTAAATCTCAAGCGAATTCTGACACTTTCATAGATTAATTTGAATGAAAAGAACTAAAATACTTATCAAACAACTAACCATAAATGTTGCCTATTTCCACAGAGTGTATTATATGAGAATATCAACTTTTAGACTAATAGTGTTCCGCATTTAAACCAGTAATAAAATTCAGATATATTGCAAATTTTCTACAATGGATGTTTGATATAGTAAAAATTAATTTGATCTGTGTAATTGATTATTTTTATTAATAGTATGGTTTTTATATTAGATCAATTTTTATTAATATCACGTGAAAGCAAAATAAATTACCTGTCTTGTACTCATACAATATTGGAATTAGAATCTTTACATATTTTAAGATAATCAGAAATATGTTTGAAATATAATCGTAATTACGTTTAATTACACTAATTCTGCATTTTGGAATCCGAATAAAATAGACATAGCCCCTACATGTGTGATTTTGCGGAATAATTAATAAATTTATATGCAAATCGCAGGACATACATCAATTAATAAACGTGGAAGACTATGTAGTATTATCGATTTTATAAAGACAGATTTGTCGTTTAAAAACTAAAAATATTAAAATATCATTGCGCACAGATATAAAGTTCAGCTGTTAAATTAATACTTTCTGGTGTACCTGTCAATCACTTGAATTTTGTCTATCAAAGAGCTTCTTCTATCAATTGTAGTTGGCAAAATAGTTTTGATCAAAGATATTTTTATATATGCACTTATTGCATATGTTAACTATCCAAAATTTTAATATTTTGATCCAGTGATTTCATATTTAAGCGCACCGCATCTGCCATTGATCCTATTACGATTCTCTAAGACAAGAATTTCTGACTGACACAGTAAAATAGGTACGTGGTATACAAAAAATACGCCAAAAATATTTTTAAACATTGCGCCTAAAAATGAGAAATCTAAATGAAATTAACAGCATAATATTTATAAATATTTGTAATACAGAATCAAGGACCAACATAGATAACGGCAATGGGTCAGATGGATTTGATCAAAAACGAAGGATTTCGGATAGTCACAACTTTTGTAACGCGGTTTATCGAACTAAAACTGAACATACAACACAAATATCCCATCGTTCTTCCGTTCTGTTTTCATTAAAAACCGCTTTACTAATTAGTTATAGAATTTCATAATAACAAGGTTTTATTTTTATTATTATTTATTTCCGGAAAATTAAAAATGTTCTCGCTAGAAATATTTGCGATGCCTACACTACCTCCATTGTAAGCAAAACTTTATAAAGATAATTTTTTATTGTATCGAAAACACTTGATGTTTTGAAAAGGTTAGGTACTCAAGAACAAATTTTGTCACTGTACCTGAGAATGTATGTATAATAAGATCTAAATGAAAGGCTAATGTCATCCATATAATCCTACTTTTATGTACCAACCACTAAAAAAATAAAAATGTGGTTATGAATAGGGCAACTTATCAACAAAACATTCTATACAAACAAACAAGCATGCATGGGTATATATTTATATTTGTAAACACACAAATTGACACAAATATTTAACCATAAAAACAAATGTCTAATAATAACCTGTTTAGTGAGATCTAATACGTTTGTGTTAATATTCATTAGGATAAAAAGCCTAAACTTGTTTAGTAGGTGCGTCATTGTTTTATTAATCTATACATATTACTAAAATGAGCTTACGTGTATTCCTGATTGCCAGTTGAATAGTCTCCAAACAATGCAAGGAAGATTGAATAAGAAAGCTTGTATCATCAGAATGAATGGAACCCACTGATAGTAGCTCAGCTTTGCATCTTCCCGCACGGGGACGCTTTCTGGAATAGTGGCACTTCTTGTGGGAAGAAACCAGGTAGAAGTCACCCAACACACAGACTCGGCATACTCCTCCTGAGCTCTGGTGAACTCTGTGGGAACCCAGCAGGCAATCGGCTTACCGATGTACTGCCGCGCAGAGATCACTAGCGTGAACAGAACAAGCAATAGAGTAGTGAAGGTATGACTAAAGCGATCCGAAAAGTCATCGTCACGCCTCGTTTTAGTGGCATCGATTTTAAATTTTGACAAGCCCGAGAAGAAGGCTGAATCCATGTTGACGCTGATTGTAACTGTAACGTCACTGGCATTAATAACCGAAACGTCGGGAACGGACGCAGTGGAAAAGTTGTTGGTTCTGTGACTATTTAAAAAAATTAACAAAAAGTAAAAATAACAATTAGATAGGTACACACACAAATAAGTAAGTTACTGTCAATCTAGATTGTTTGTGATGTTTGAGGCAACAATGACTTTCGTTTTAACTGATTATACCGGTTATAAACATGGAACAAATTCTGCCCTAACATGCCTATTGCATACATCAAAACTACAAACCAGTTTAAGTAAGATGGGATTCACTATGATCGATAATATGTACATTATTCGAAGGTAGCACACGCCCAACTTCACTCAGATGTGGCCTGTATTCAAATTTTGATGAATGCAATAGTGAAAATTCGCAAATAATGTAAAGTGTCCAAGCTGAGCTACCGAAATGTCACCTGTTGTGCTGATCAAGATCAACATTATCTGAATGAAGCGCTGATTGTCAGCAGATCGTCTACCTATACTAATATTTCCATTTGTTGCTAAGCCGATCAACTAAATTAGGATCGTAGGCAATATTTTAGTTTTACGTGATTCATGATTGGTTCAAGTTTAGATCAAGCAAGATCTGATTATGTAGTATGTATGAAATAAAATAACTAACACTGATTTATTCAGACGGTTCTATGGAATGCTTAAAATAATATTTTTCAGTAGAACTTGAATTTGCATGTTATTATTAAAAAGTTTTATTTGGAATGTAAATTGCTTTTTAAAATTTTTATAAAGCAAAAAACATCTAAATATATCTTAACTACTGTTTGATATTAACATGCTTTTAACTCAGTTTTTCTCAAACTACTGTATCTTAAAATTAACATTATGTACTTAAAAGAGACTCGTACATTTCATTTGAGGGCATCAGAAACTTCCTTAATGGATATATTAGACATCGAACGTACAAAACATCAAAATAGTTTTTGAAGCACTAAAAAAATTAAATCACATTAAAAAATGATCAATTTGTTTTTTGACATTTTTACTGGATATCATGTACAAAAAAAGCTCTTTTAATTCAATATGAGACCAAATGTTGTGCTTCAAATTAATCTATACGTTGTTGTAGGTATTCGATTAAACTAGAATATCCTATTATTGATTATAATTCACATTTTCCGTTAATGAAAAATTATTTAACACTACAAAAATTCTATACTTTTTATGTATTCCACAGAATTTTTGTATTGTTCAATAATTTTTTAAACCCTTTGTAAATTTGTGCTAATACTTGTAGCACATTAAATTGATAAAAATGAATTTTTCGATGTTGGTTGTATATTTTGTACGAAATATTTTAATGTAAATTTTGATATAAAAACCTATTTGTAATATACCTTTGTAATATAGCCATTTGAAAATTGATAGTTGTGACCAACGCAACCTGAGAGCCAGTAAAAGTTGTGATTTTTTCATATTCTTGTACAATCATATTTACTGCACATAATATGTAATACGTGAATATTTGTTTAACCTCATAATTTTAGTTAAAAGTCACCAAATATTTAAGCTTTATAGCAGCCCTACCTTCAAAGAGTCTATCTAGATGTCATAATATTGATTAAATATCAGAAAATTTTGGTTGTTGTCTTTTAAATGGCTGTCATAAACATTATTTTTTATATTGAGTTATCCTCTATGTTTACTTTATTTTGTATAACTAAATAATCGCCGACGTACACCAAAAAATCAATTAGGTACAAAATATCACCGGTAAGCATTTTTTATAGTAAACTAAATGTCAATTCAGACTTCTAGTAATAAATATTTCTCCAGCTTATGCAAGATCATTAGGCACCCAATATTTAGATATCAAAACTTTACTAGAGATTACCTATTTAATCGTTCACTTTGATTATAGTTCAAGCAACAATCAACTCAAATTGTTGAAACCAAGGCAACAGCACGCTCCTTGTTTAGAAACCGAAATTTTGGTCTAATAATCATCTGTACATAGTACAAAAAGGTCGACAGTTAATAACCGGACACAAATGGGAAAGGTTGCTTGTAGGAAAATATTGACTCAATAAATTATCATATTCTATAAATTTGTTGTCCATCAGAAGCCAATTTACATAGCTTATCTTCTGTTTTGTACATTTTAAGTAGATCTATCCGATGCGACTTTTAGTGTTTGGGAGAAATTACTAAGTTAATTAAAGATAGCCGAGTTTTCCTGCGGATAGGTAGACTGGTAGCTACATGTTTGGATACAATTTCGCTTTTTATCATTTTTCTAATGATGTTTAAATAATGGCCGGGATAGTTGATGATAAGACGAATCTCTTCTGACAAACTAAAATAGAATGTTGATCAATAGTTGAAGGTATTAGAAGTAAATCGACAAGTTGATCCTTTTATTATTAGATGAAAACATTGTGTTTAATTTTCTATACCCTGATTGGGTCAATGTTTTAAATTGATTTTATAACTTCAGTCAAATGTTAAAATAAAACATTAACTATACATTTAGGAAAAAGTAGTAAAAGCTAATACAACCGAAGTAAGAAAAACAGTTGCCTTATTGTTTTATTACTGTTCGTTTGTTTAAAGAACAGAATTTTAAATATCATTATTTAGTGAAAATATGTTTCTTAATGATAAAAGAAATAAAGAAAAGTGTTACGGGTATCCAGAATAGCCAGCTTGAAATGGTTAATACATGAAATTAAAAAATATTGTATTGCATATATTTTTCTTAGTTAAAACTACATATCAGAACTACACATTAAAACTAAAATTGTACATAAAAATATTCTTAAAAAACTAAATAATAATTCCAAAAAGATACAAACAACAACAAAAATGTCCACAAAAGGTTGTCTATGGTACCTAGGAGCACAAAACTCTAGGATGTGCCTATAGGTGTATCTACCACTACTTTTGTGTGTAATTTTGATCAAAATCTTCTTTTAAATGTCTTAAAATGTTTTGGTCAGTAATATAGTTGCTTAGTTGTCAAAGCATTTTTAAATAAGTTCATATCATGCTATTTTCGAAGTCTTCCACTAAATATCTATAGCATAAAACCCTGAGGTCTCTGGTCTATATATACCTATTGTGATCGAGATCATTTTAAATTTGATACATTGATTGTTTTATAAAGTCTAGTCTAATTTTATTACTGAAATTCATTATAAATTTCCAAACTACTTTCACAATTTAGTAATATCTATTAAATAGGTAATATTTATATTGTATAAAAATAGAAAGATTGTCTATTAGCTAAGCACTTTAGGACTCAAAAAACAAATAATAGTGTCTGTTAACCTTGGAAGCGTTAAGACATTTATGTCGGTAAGCAATTATTGTTTAATTGTTTTTAAAAAAAATTATACTATGTATAATACCCAATAATTTCATTATATATTTTTTATCTAAAACTGAATTTATAAATATATTGAAGGCTAACAAAAAAAATCCTAATGCAATGAAATAAATAATATTTTAACAACTGCTGGTTATTTATTTATTAAAAAAACGGGATTATTTCTTCGCCATATAATTATCTGACAGATTTACTACCTATTTAACATCAATTAAAATAAAATGATTAATAGTGAATCAACATACTTTTATTTCTGTAATTATATTAACTTAAACAAACCAGACTATAACGTTGAACCAAAGCTTGTCTAATTAGCAAAATACGTAGTTTAGAAACATTAAGTTCGTCTAATAGTGATTATTTTTCAATATTACTCACATTGCAAATATGTAATAAATTATTCCTAGTAAAATCCTACGTAATATTTAATGGGAAAAGAAATACCTATGTGCGCAAAACTATAATCAACCATATAAACATGCAGTTAGAAATTCTCGACTAATGATTTAAAGCTATTAGGTAATGTTTCACAAAAATGAAACTCCATGGTATCAAAGTTGAGAAAGATAATTTAAATAACAGATCATTGTTTATTTCTACGTCTATAACTTTGTTGATCCTAATATTGCTACCGACTTACCGAAAAACACTCAATTTTCATTATATTTGTCATCAGTAAAGTTTTTTGGTGAAAACTTTTGATCATATTTTAGAGAAAATATATCAATGAATTTATAGGAAATTGATCACAAAATTTATTTACAGATCGATGCGCCTGACTTCCAATCTTTTGAACAGTTATAACTCCTACTTCTAAATCTACTCAACCGATTTTCTGACTTTTTATCAGTAAATTATTAATCTAAGACCATATATTAAGTAAATGAAAAGTTGTTTATGTCATACACGGATTATTAGGTAAATATAATAATGATGACGCATGCTTATTTCTGAGCTTCGGCCGACCCATGTTGACTAATTCCATACTCAGTTCAGACCATTTTCTGATGTTGTCAAGATATTGGGTCTTTGGTCTACCTCTTCGACGTCGGCCTTCCATTTTGCCTTGCAGAATTGCTCTTATGAGATTGCAACCCCCTCCTCTACATTGTTGTCCATAGAAGGATAGTTTCCTTTTCTATTATGTCTTAACAGGACGGGGCATGTTCTTAGCTTTTCAAAGCTGCTAGTATTTATTCATTTATTCAGTGCTCTTTGTAGCTGATTCTCAGAAGCCTTTTCCAAATCACATGTCTGATGCATTGATAAGACTTTCCTCAGCCAGGTTTTAGGTTCATCTTTCAGATGATTGGACAGACCAGGGCTTTCACCAACATCACTTTTAACTGAGTTAGCTCAATTTTGTTTTCGCCATAGCAATTCTCGTTCTCACGTCCATCAGGCAGCTTCCATTATTTTTCTTGAACCTTCCATTTCATCAATGGTCTCCCCATCCATTTGCTTTCTTCCATATGTTGATAGCTGTGTTCCAGTTCGCATAACGTTGGTCTTTTTGCATTCAATTTCAAGAGGCATCTCTTTCCAGCATAAATATAGATTTTTTTCATTTTAAATTTGAGCAACATAGGATTTAGGATACTATATGTCTCATTTGAATTTTAAAGCTATTTTAGCCAAAATTCGAAAAATGCGCTTTTTACTAAAAATTCAATCCTGAAGTCAAATAATAACTCTTCTTCTGGCTTTTCCCAGATTTAGGTGGCGTCAAAGGTGTGGATCCCTTTTCCTCCACTCTTGCGGTTCATCGCATCATCCTCTCTAACTTTCACTTTCTCCATATCTTCACAAATGCAGTCTTCCCATTTCTTTTTGGCTCTTCCACGCCCTCTTCCCCATTTTCATCTTTCTGACCTTCTACCACATAGTGCACCTCTCTCCTCGCCACATATTCTAACAACCAACGCCTCACCTCTCTCAGTTTTCCCTTCAATTTCCCAATAGTCATCCTCTCCTTCACCTTCTCATTTCTCATTTTGTCGAGTCTAGTCAGTCCTAAAGGGCACCTTACCATTTTCATTTCTGCCACCTGCATCCTGTCTTCCTGCCCTTTTGTAGTAGTCACAGTCTCCATCCCATACAGCATTGTTGGTACGCCATTGTTTTATACATTTTACCTTTCACCTTGTCTGATACTTTTCTGTCACATACGAGTATAACACCTGTAATCCTTTTCCATGACCCCATCCACCTCTTTCTCAGATCCACCATCCGCTTAACCTGTTGAACCCAGGTATTTGAACTCTACCTGCTGTTTCACCTCTTCATCCTTTACTGACTTAGCGCCTGCTGTCAAAAAATGACTAAATTTGGTAGATATACTCCACGCATGTCATTATATATTCCGGCTTTTAATATTGATTTTTTTACCAGGGTGCAAACAGAGAGCCATCAATATTTTGAAAATCTTATTATTGTGATTAAAACGTATTTTCTTTAGAAAATTGTTGGCTGGCAGACGTCACCATTAAAATATTGATACAAAAAAGTAATGAAAATTTTTGTGCAAAAAATTACTCATATATAAATATCATACATATACATAGAACAAATATTAATAATTCATTAGAATTCCTTCCTATTTGGCATACCTAGTCTTTATGTGACATGTCATTAGTGTACCTATAGTGTAACTATATTTAAAGTTAAGAATTGTGGTCCTTTGACTTTGAGACTGGAGGTGGCCTACATGTTAAAAATCAAATTTTCTCAAATTCCAAAACAACTAAAAATGAACTGAAAAATAATAAAAACCATTTTAAACCATTTAAACATATGATCATTTTTAAAGGAACGACCCTGGAGTGGTCGCCCTTATATACCAGGAACCAGATATGCGATGATTTTTCTAGTACATTATTTCTAATAGGTTTGAAGTCTATATGTCAAATTTAAAATAAACAGGATGATTGTATTCGATTTTAGAAGCATTTTGTAATTTAGATAAAATTAATAAATTTAGCCCAAAAAAATAATAATCAATAATATTTTGACAATGTGTCAATTCAAATCTAATTATTTTACTCAAAGAACATGTATACCAAATTTAAGCTCAATAGGACCTTGTAAAGTGTGCAAACAGGAAAATGTCAACTTTCCTGATTTGATGACGTGATAGGGCCGCTAGCTAAAGTGCAGTATTGAGTTTAAACAATTTTAAATATATATCTTCTTTATTTGTCATGGGGCATGTGTGTACCAAATTTCAGCTAAATTGGTCCATGGGAATATGTTGGTTTAGGAGGGGGTGGTACCACTCTCCTTCCAGGAAGTCCACCAATGGTTTATGAATCAATTGAAAATTTTCTATTAATTTTGTTATAAATTTACTCAAGGTAATTTAGAATTCAAGTTTACACATAGTTAGGATAACATTAATAGGCCGATTGATTTAAATCTGACCATCTTATCATGCTTCGGCTTGGGTGTAGAACACGATGCACGCGAGTACATAGTTTTGATTTGATCTTGAAGGGATGTTGTTTTTATGTTGAAGCCATATTTATATTTTTACACATCTTTTGGTTGGATTTCATACATTCATTACTATGATGTTAGTACTGTCAAAGGCTTGACAGATATTATTTTTTTATTTTGATTGTTTCCTGCAGTAAAGATTTTATTCTACATATATTAATGACAATAAAGAAATAATAATGTTAAGTGAGTTTTGCAAAAAGTTCATAATGTTTGGTGAATACACAATCACAATTATATTATAGGGTACCTATTTGGACACATAGCAGATTCACAAAATTTTGGAGTGAATGCAAAATGCTTTTTTGTATTCTTCAGGTATTTTCTAAATTTGATTTTTAGAAATCAATATAACTCTCATCGATAAAAAGTGCACTAATATGTCTAAACTCATCAGATACCACCAGGTATTTTTGATGGAGTCACATTATAAGCCATCACAGTGAGATGGAGAACCTGTGCTTTTCACAAAGCTAAAAATTTCTATGGGAAGGTTGGTAGATGACGACCTGAATAATATCATGTTTTCAATTCTTGGTCTAAAACTTTACGGTTGGTGGTCATGTCATAAATATTCCCACCAAAATTAATCTGCCCCCCACCCCCCCGAAGGACAACCATGTAACTTTAGCAATGACAACAAAACATTAAAAATTAGTTAAAGACTTTTCACCATATTTCTTCTGAATATAAAATTTCTATATTTATGAATGACGAAACCTGAGTACATCATTTTATGATAATTTAATTATTTTTATATTCCATAAATATTTTAGATAGTCCAGTATACTTACCCTCAGAAATGATTAGCTGCTATTATATCCGACATTTATAAATTAGTCAATAATGTACTTAGATTTTCGAATAGGATCACTATGTAACATCGGTATAAAAATAAACACACTTTATGATCTTAGTAAGATCTGTTGGTAATGATCTTGATCCAATAGAAATATAAATTAGACATGTAAGATATAACTCATTACAATCTAATATGATGGATATTTATAGTACCTACCTAGTTTTAATATTACAGTATCGATACGAAACGTCAGTTTACTTATTATAAGCATAAAATTTAGGTTATCCATCCATTTCAAAAGACCTTTATCGTCATTCACCTTTGGTTATTAGCATAATACTTAATAGAAATTTAGTCTGGGAAACCACAAGTAGGTATACGTATTTATCGCTTTGCTATAACATGCTAAAGAGAGGAAAAGAGGCTAATTATGCAGATCATTTATTTTGGGACGTTCATTTATCCATGTTAAAATTAAAAGCAATGTCTTCCCCAAAAGACAACATTTCCGTTCAAATGTATTGGTGTGGAGTTGATTTTTAAGTAAATATTATATTATTCACTCCGGGTCAACAGTTTACCTATAAATGCGTTCATGTATAGCTGAGGTCAACACAGCCCAGTGAGGTCATCAAAAATATGATACTTTACATAATATTATTTGATTACTGATACTTCGGGGCTTTCTCGTGTTTTTCCAGTAATAATTTTGTCGGTTTAATTAAATATTTAACGGTGGGAAGACACATTTTATAATTGAAAGATATCAATTTTAGACTCTTGAACTGTAACTAATGGAGAAAGTAATCAAAATTGATATAAATACCTACTTACTTTAAATTACACATTATATTTTAGTTGAAAACTAAATTTACAATCAGTAAGAAATTAAAAAAACATGTAAAACTATGTTATTCTTTTGAATAACACAGAATAACATTAAAAAATAGTAAATCACTGCGAATAACACAAATATGAGTGAATCACAGAGAATAATAAAGAATACACAAAATAAGAGTGAATACAGAGAATAGTAATGAAAAACACAAAAGATGAATGAATCAGAGAATAACAATGAAAAACACAAAAGATGAATGAATTACAACAAATAATAAATTGGTGGCCGAAAACCCTCACCTATGTATTTCTCTAAAAATTAACTTTTTCAAACGTGTTTTGCTTGGAAATCACAGAGAAAGGATTCGTTCAGTATTTATAAAAAATTGAACTTTTCACACATATTTCTTATGAATCACAAAGAAAAAATATTTGTATTTCTCTAAAATTCACATTTTGAAACGCGTTTTTGTGAATCCTAGAGAATAACAGCGAATAATAATATTGGTTGCGAAAAGATTCAACTATGTATTTATCTAAAACGTCAGCCTTTTCAAACATATCCATTTTTGAAGAAACACATGCCTTTTGGTCACTTATATTATTGTTCTCTGAAATTCACTCATGTTTTGTGTTATTCTCTCTGATTCACTCTTATTGTGTTATTCTCTCTGATTCACTCTTATTTTGTTATTCTCTCTGATTTACTCATATTTTGTGTTATTCTCTCTGATTCACTCTTATTTTGTGTTATTCTCTCTTATTCACTCTTATATTGTGTTATTCTCTCTGATTCACTCTTATTTTGTGTTATTCTCTCTGATTCACTCTTATTTTGTGTTATTCTCTCTGATTCACTCAATTTTGTGTTATTCTCTCTGATTCACTCTTATTTTGTGTTATTTTCTCTGATTCACTCTTATTTTGTGTTATTCTCTCTGATTCACTCATATTTTGTGTTATTCTCTCTGATTCACTCATATTTTGTGTTATTCTCTGTGATTCACTCAATTTAGTGTTATTCTCTCTGATTCACTCAATTTAGTGTTATTCTCTCTGATTCACTCTTATTTTGTGTTTTCTCTCTGATTCACTCAATTTTGTGTTATTCTCTCTGATTCACTTTTATTTGTATTATACTTTGGGCCGCGCACAAAACTGGCATACATTGGTCCTGTCAAGAAGGCCGGAAACGGAAAGAAGTTATAGACAAGATTGGGTTTTTCGAAGTTATGATGATGACCGAAAATAAGATCCCTTTTTGGTTTGAGGCTTTCATAATGTTTGAGAGTGTGATCAACCGAATCATTTGCCTTCTTGAACCTGTCACAAATTAGTGAATTGGCTTCGTTTTATTTAAATTTGCATGCTCTCACCAAGGGACAATGGCCAGGATGCAGTTGGTAGAAGATAGTTTCTTGCATGCGGTTACATCCTTTAGTTATTAACTTCTTCTGGTCCCAAGGATATATTTCTTATAGCAAGTTTGACAGAATTGATCAGGATACTAACCTTCTTCTGGTCCATATTACCTCCCAGATCCACAAAGCGATCGGCTATTGGTGATAACACAGTGTGATGGGATCCTTTGGAAGGTAACTTCTTTGTTTGATTATGCAGATTGTTAAGGATTTACCAGATGTTTTGACCTCCAGACCCTTTGGAAAGGTTTTGGATTCTAGATTTGGAGTCTGTGAAGAATGTCTCCTCCTTTGTGCCCTTGTTCAAACTGAGATATCCTGATGAGTTCTATAAACGGTGTCTATAGCTTTACTCTTCTTGGTCTCAGTGGGATCAGATTTTTTACAATTTTAGTAGAAATCTAAAGTTATGGGTACCTACTCTTAATCCAATTCCAAGGGCAGCTTTACTCCATCTAGCTAGGAGTATCGTCTGGAATGGTATTTTCAGTCCCTGAGATACGACAAACTTCCTCACCTTACATCTCTTGGAGAGCCCATCAGAAGCTTTAAGTCTTCTGTTTTGGCTTTTCGTCATAAGGATTTTTGACTCTAAAGATGCCGCAGAGCCTTTTGATTCTGATGTGAGTTCTCTCCAGGTGAGATTCTTGCATAAGTTTGTCTTTGGTGGTGGTAATCATACAATCAGTAATAAATCAGACAGCTCTACGTTCAATGATTTCCAGTTCATCGACTTGGCTTTTACTATAAGGAAAGGACCCCACACACCTAAGCCGTAATCGAGGGTAGCTCTAGCTCATTGCTAGTAAATAGTTGTAGTGCGTTTTTTTAGTTAATCTTCTGAAGTTGTTAATTCTAGAGAACATTTTTTCTTGACATTATCGGTTAGTGCATTGAAGCGTATAGCTTCATCGAAGGTAACTCCCCAAAAGGTAGGGTTAGTGACCTGCTCGATGTTTTCATTGCCATACTTAAAATTGATTTGAGTTTTCTTGTTAACTTCTTTAGGGTCTTAGGTAGCTAGCATTGGCAGGTTTTAGAAGGACATAACTGTGATTTTTCAATTATGTGCCCAATTGTGTAGATAGTCAAGCATGAATTGAGTTTTGTCAGTGGCAATCTGAGGCGACAGTGGCTGTGTCATCTGCAAAAAGAGACACTGTCATTTCCAGTCAACTACTGTCGATATCATTCATAAAAATGAGCCACAAAAGGGGAGCAATCACTGAGCCTTGTGTAAGGCCTTCTTTCATAGGGATAGATTTTTAAGTTGGTTACCGATCTTAACACCAGCCAACCTATGTCACAAAGGCCTCGATTTATTTGATCATATAGGATGGGATCATAGCAACACGCATCTTCTTGTAGAGACCCATATACCAAAGTTTATTATAAGCATTGAAAAAGTCAACGAGATAAGGATGCTTCCTTTTCTATCTTGAAGATTGTGGAAGATGGTCTGAGCGACTTTAAAACCTGCTTGGTTCTTGTCAAGAATGTTGTTGACTTACAGGAAATAATTCAATCTATTTCCACCATTCTTTCCATAAGTCTTTCCTGACCAGAGTTAAGACTGATCGGACGATAGCTTTTCCATTGGGATCATGATTGTCAGTTTCTTCTCTTTGTTGTCCAAATCCATATTCTTGAACAATTCATTGTCAGGCCTCGGGCATTACCCGTGGGGAAGTATGAGATAGTTTTGTCCTTTCTTCAGGTAGAGAATTAATCGCAAATGCCCGTATTATGATCACTGCAGTTGTTGCAGGTTATGTTCTCCACCCCTATACTCTGGCTGATTTAAGTCAAAAGACATTACTGACAACTGAAACAACTGTGATGCAGCCTTTCTCTATACAGACGACATACCAGAGACAAATCTACGGACGTTGCTATTAAAAAGATGCAAGATACCCTTGGCGACCTCTACATCTGCTGCAAGAAATGGAAGGTTATCCTGACCCCAGAGAAGACTGAAACATGCTTTCTACTCTCTCCACCAGAGAATACGGAAGTAAAAACAATTGAACTTGAAGTACAATGGCCACCTAATTCAAAAATAAAGGCTCTAAATTTACTACTCAAGCTGAAGTAGCAACAAAAAATTAAAAATCTACTTCGCATCATCAACTCCTTGACAGATAAACAATGGTGTCAATGTTCTAGCGACGTGACTAACATCATTAATAATATGTTAGACCAGCTGCTGAGTATGCTTTAGTGGTGTGGGGTAACTTTCTCATAAACACGGTTATCAACAAATTGGAGACAGCCCACCCTCGAGCTATTCGCTTTATTACTGGATGCCTCTCTTCCACTCCCTTTAACAAACTTTACTAACTTACCAACATCGAAACTGTCAGCTCCTGTTAAATATACGGCATCTAACAACATCAAACAGACTCACAGCTCGGGGTGCTAGAGGGGCAAGAGGAGAAGCATTTTTCTAGTGGCATTTATCAAATTAAATGTTTTAACTGTAATAAATCATATACACTGATTTCCAAAATAAATAGAAAAACTTGCTAATAAAACAAAACTGGAAGAAAATGACCGAGTCTATAAAGTACACCAATTTAAAGAGGCATAACACCAATCAGCTATGATAGCTTCTACCTAGCGATTAACTGTTAACCACACTAGAGTCTTTCAAGCATGCAGTCGATCGCTCAATCTTATTGGTCCGCGCGCTGGCTGCAGATAATCAATGCCGTGTCTGCATT
>JAUYWI010050674.1:0-17922 GCA_034780595.1 Parotoplana pacifica
ATAAGAATAATGTTTAGCTATACATTGCAAAATCCAAATAAATTCTGACTTCAAGACATCGTCTTTAATAAAAAGCTATCGTTTTCCCGGGTTTTTCACGATTTTCCCGGTTTTCCAGTTTTTTTGTATCATTCCCGGTTCTCCCGTTTTTTGTATGATTCCCGGTTTTATTAACAAAATCCCGGTTTTTCGCGTTTTTTTGTATGATTCCCGGTTTTCCCGGGTTTTTTTGTATGATTCTTTCCCGGCCGCGGACACCCTGCATATATTCCCTACCACATAGACATCTAACAAAGTGAATATCAATGAAAAATTTCAAACCAAAAAAGTTATAGCATTTGTCTCGCTACTTTCGGGACATCCATCATAAAATAAGCTGGAAAACTAAATATTGGAATTTAAGCTAAACACATGAAATGTAGAAAGTTTGATTTTCTATGAACCCCAGAGTTAACAACAGCGGTTTCAAGGGTCCAAGATAAAGTACTCAAAGCATGTCATACCTGGAACTCTTCCATAAGCACCTTAATATTCTGGCCAATCTCTCCAAAGTTGGCGTACATGTTCTCCTTGTAGAAGTCGTCATAATCGATGCTCAGCGTCACCTCCTTTAGCTCCTCCTTGACCCCGGGCACATCTGCCAGGCTAACCCGGTTATTGTGAATGCCAAGCACCTCGTGCACCATGGCCTGGTAGGTCCACTGGCTCAGCAGTGGTGTCACCGGATCGTCTCTGAAAAAAAAAATCAATAATTTGGAAAAACATACATCGATGAGGAAAATTCAATAGCTTTGATATGAAATATACGAAAATTTTATACTGCTCAGGCTGTAAATGTGCCTGGCTGATGAGGCCGAAACAGCTGTACTGGGTTATCAGCAGCGAGTAATATAAATAAGTAGTAGATTTTATGAAAGCCTGTTTTTTATTATTACTTTTATCACCAAAATATTGCAGACCTAGTTGAACGTACCTGCGATCTAAAATCAGCAATACTGGAGGGACCTCGCCCTGGCGGAATTCAAACAGGGCCGCCTCGCGAGAGATGAGAGAGCGAATCTGTTCAGCCAGTCTTCTTGCGCCTTCTGAGGAGTTCTGGTAGCGGATCATTGGGCACTTCTTCACAGCCAGTAGGAGAGCGGTGATGCCCTCAGTGGCCCTATTGAGCGCCTCTTGCCGACACGTGCGTTCTGACATCACATTGGTCATATTCAGGGTGAACAGGTGGGGGGCCAAGGGAATGAAGTCCGCATAGAGTTCGTGGACCTAAAAACAAATGTTTATGATAAAATAAATGCTAATTAACCTTGACGTAACTAATAGTAGTAATGGGGACTCTAGGCCGTTAGATTTGCAGAGATAGAATCCATATATTAATACACTTTTCATTGTATAAAAGTGACTCGCTCTTACTTCCTGCACAACCTCGTGCTCATCAGCTTCTGCTAAATGTTTGAGGTCTTGCTTGCTGATGGCATGGCTAAAGAACAGATAGTAGGAGCCATAGTGTGGCTGCTTCAGCTCACGACACAAGGCGCCCACATTCTCACGTGTGGGGCGCAGAAAACAGATGGCTCTCAAATGGCGCATTGTTTCGCGTGCTGAATCAATCTTCTCACATAGATACACCTAGAAACAAATAATTAGTGCGTTAGCAATACAATCTTATTGTTAAGTTACAAATTCTTTGTTGTAATAGCTGACTTCCAAGTAAGTTAAAACATAGAAAAAGAAAAACAAACAATTGCGACCTTGGTTTATTAGAAATAAATATATCATTATAAGTCTCTACTTACACGTTTATTATCCCATAATTTATCTTCATACACTCATCAAAACTAATTCTGGAATTAGTTTTGATTTTTTAGTTGTTAATTTTATTTGTGATTTTTATTACTTTTAATTCTCTCTATGATTCTAGACGATCAATTTTTATTCCTATTTGAAAGTGTATTATTCAAAATATTATGTTTATTAGCCTGAAGAATGTTGGTTTCTAATAAACCAAAACCTAGGGGGCTATATATATATATCTATTTAACTTTTCTATTAAATTATTTCTTGATCCACAACTGGTGTGTTTTATTGAGCTCCAAATAGTCCTATTTATAAATTGAACAAACATAAAATAACTGTCCAAATTATATATTTTATAGAAATAGCTACATATCATATACTGACCTCCTGCTGCATAATTTCTGACATTGCAAATACCATTCCTAAAATGGTCAAAGTCTCCTGATCCAAGATCACCACTTTCATTCCTGATCCAGCCATAGAAATCATCTGGTTGATGTAGTTGCGTACAGCCTGCACTGTATTCATTGTGGTTGGATGGTACTTCACTTTTACTAGAATACTGTCCACTAAAATAAATCTAAATATATTAACATCAATTTAGACTGTGTAATTATTAATTATTCAAAATAATATGTTTTATATTGCTATTTTGATAGTAGCGTAGATTAGACAACTTGAAATAGTAAATACCTAAACTAATTTCATTAGGCAGAATGTTTTATATTTTTTAAGCAAATAAATAGGCAACCAAAAATTGATCAAATCTAGAAACAAATATTAGTATTTGCTATGCTAAATTTTAATTAAAACAATGCATCATATTTATTTTTGTAAATCTAGCTAGGATTATTTCAAATGAAAAAAAAAACTATCACTTTAAAAATCTTATATTTAAGGTTGATGATAATGTAATCATGGATTTTTCCACATCCAGCAATTAAAGATGATGCTAGACATGTGATTCAATATTCACCAAAGCTAATATGGTATCATATTTATCTGAACAATGTTCAAAGGGTGTGAGTTGAATATGCTAAGTTTTTCACAGAACTGTTGTAGCTGGTATGTTTTATCTTTAAAATTGTCTATTTAAAAAATCTTTTTTATACATATTTATTTCATCTGCAAAAATAACATAACTGTAAATAAATAGTCTAATTTCACTTATTGAATATTTCATGTAAATATTGAAAACAGAGTAGATATAATCAATTACAGTTATAAGAGCTAACATACTAAATTTTATTTTATTTTTTTGTGATTTTTTTCTAATTAGTATTTGTTAAAAAATAGAAATGGTATTTGAAAATTGTTTCTATCATTGAGATTTTCTATTTTTTGGGTATATTTTTATCTACTTTTTTCTACCTTATTAGTAATAAATTATTATTAGTTTTCAAGAAAGTCAAATATAAGATGACAACTAAGTCTATTCTAACTGCTATCTATAGGGCTGGCATTTACAAACAATAACAAACTATTTTTTCATATTTTTCAGATCTCAAAGTTAATTAATTTGATTAGCTTTGAACATTAGGCTTAGCAAATGTTCTTTAGGAGACAGAAACACAATGCAAATAGCAGGTCTGTAGATGACATCCCCAATCCAAAAAGGCCCAAGAAGACAACTGAGAGAGAAGATCATCTCCTGCTGCATCATTCAGTAGATCACCCCACCACCAGCAGTCAAGAAACACATGATCTCAACCTCAGTCCATGCCTGATTCACAAGAGACTCATAACAGCAGGTCACTACAGCTACATTGCTCCAAAGCTACTTCTGACTGCCAGACATTATACAGCCCATGCTGCCTAGGCCCAGTAGCAAATTAACATGACCATTGTTGAATGGCAAATGTACTTTTTTTCAGATGAGATGCCACTGCACCACATACAGACCACCCAGCACCATTATTTCCCATGTAGGCCAAGTACATGACTGCTTGATGCAGGTTAAAAAAAACTTCTTACTTCTTATTTCTGATTATTCTATATATTATTATGCTTATATATTAATTGTTTAAATATTTTTAAGATGCCTTAATCAATCATTTAATTCTGCTGAAAAATGTCTGCAAGGTCTATTACTATGCCCGAGATGTATGATGCAATTACCATTAGAATTTTTTTTACAAAGAATTGCATTCCTACATTATGAAATTGGATATATGTATCAATCTTATAAGAAGCTCATTGTCAATTTTTTAGTAAATAAAAAGTAGGTACTATAGCATTTTTTAAAGTTAGGTTGTACATATTAAAATTATCTAGGTATGCTAATAGGTATATTATAATAAATTGATGGTTCTAAATAATTCTATAATCATGAAAAATATTTAAAATGTTATTAAACTAGAAGGCAAAAACATTCATGTAGAATAGACAAATTGATAATGAAAAGTCATAAAAATTAAAAACTCAGTTATCAAAAAGTGAAATAGCCATATATTAAAAAGTTAATGGTGGAACTGACACCAAGGAGCAGTCAACTTCCAGCAATGTGCAGCATCCATGAAACTGACAGCTAACAGAAGCAGTGCTGTATCCTCCATTAACAGAAAAACAGCTTTCAAATCCAAACTGACCAATTCTTCGTCATCCAAAATCAATAAATCTATTTCTCCATCAGATTATTACCAACAAATGTTGTTATTAGAAAAAGAAAACTAGTAATAATGAAATGCAATTGAGAAATAAAGGATGAACCCAATGTCCAAATCAAGTTCAATGAACTAGCTTATTCTCAACTACAAATACTTCAAAGAACTTCTTATCAAGTGGGTTTCAGCCTATATACTATGGTTATGAATCTGACTTCAATTGTCAACACTAAATTAATCAACTTTGGTGAAATTATTGCTAAATTAATTCTATGGAATATAGTGTCAGCCTAGAAATAGAATTTACTCAATTACCTTCTGTTTTATATGTTTTGTATGTCTATAAATATTTTTACATGTTTTAATAAAGATTATCAAATCACCTTTTGGTATCATATTACAAAAAAGGAGTGAGTAAGTTGACAAAATGCCTGATGTCTTCAATTGAAAGGGTTTCTAATGTATTTTGTAGACATGATTGTTTTTATTAAATTGTACTATATTTAAGTAAGCCTCAATTCTCCACATTAACAAGATGTAATTTTAAAATTCTTTTAAGCTAATTTACTTAACCAAAAATTTGAGATCTAAAGTTATTGTTAGGTATAGGCTACCAAATAAACTCTACCAAAATTTTCATGTGGTGAAATTTGCTACCTACAACCAAGTAGCCTACCTACCAAAGTTTGTTTGCACTTTCCCCAGAATGTTAGATATTGGTCACAAGATTCCTATAAATCTATTGTATATTTTAAAATTTCTAATAGTTTTTAAAACTACCACTGAAAAAAAAAATCATTTTATTTGAAATATACATAGATGATACTTTTATTTTTTACCTTATGAGGGTGTAATTTTAATTGCCAATAATAATTTATCTCAAAACACAAATCTATGACTGTAGTGTTATTACAGAGAATAGAGATTATACATTATTTTGAGATCAAAAAATAAATTCAGGACCATCAATTACTGCCTAAACCTTAGGTTTCCTACCCCAAAATCTAGTGACATTACCACTGAAGAACAAGGGTTTAAAGAGGTGAGTCCCCTTTCCCCCAATAAAAGACATTATTTCGAATTCTTTAAACAATGTTGTAAAAAAGTCAGCATTCTGATATATAAAACAATCTTCATTACTTTTGACTAAAATGATAACAAGGTTGATTTTAACTTTTTAAAGCAGTTTACATTAATACTTGTAAAATCATAAATTTCATATTCTAAAACTGATAAACATGGTGCCACCACTTTTCCAGAATTGCAATTCTGAATAAAATTTCCGATAAAAGCATGTTTTATTTTTATTGATGGCCTCCTCCTCCCCTTAAGGACTATCAAAAAGCTTAACATAAATAACATTTTTCTGATAGGTATATCAGATGTGATACATTTTTGCTAGTTATGTAGAATGTCCAATGAGAGGTTTTTTAGATTAGAAGTTATTTTGTAATTGTTGGTAACCATTCCACCCACTATATTAAAATAAACAAAGGTCAAATTACAAACATGTTTATTAAACTGCATATTGTTGCTATTATGTATAACTATCATATATGAAAAGAAGCAGCTTCTTAGGAGATCAAATTAAAGTACAAAAAATACAAAGAAATTCTGAAATCAAAAGTCTGTAGCTCCCATTCTATACTTAGCAGCTATAGCCTTAATATTCAACTCAAGCAAAGTGTGTGCTATTTTAAGAAAATGTGCGAATTTTCGCACATATGATAGTTATACAAAACGGCAACAATATGTACATAATCAAATGCAAGTCAGCATACAAATGTCCTTAGAAGCTTTGTAAATTTTAAATCGAAAACTATACAGATTAATCAGGTAAAATATCCTGCAGTAGTAAAAATGCCTTTTTTCAGTAAAATAAAGGTAAGAAAAAATATAAATTTCCTTAATTTAGCTAACAATTTCTCCATAATTGGGACAAAATTTAGTCAAAATTAAAATTTCTCAAAAACTAAACCAATGATTTTATTCAGTTCTTTTTTTGATGTCTTATAATTCTATTGCATATTTTAAATTCTATTTATTTTTAAAGTGCATTTAAAAAAATTAAAATGATTGATTTCCATCAATATTTATAGTTTTGAATATTTCAAAAACTAAACCTATGATTTTTAAAAACCTTCTGGAATAATTTTCAGACTCTAGCCAGATCCATCTTAGGATACAACCCCATCAATGACCACATCATAACAACTAGATAACATGGCCACACAATGAATTTAACTGTTATCCAGATCTATGCACCAACATCTACAGCAGATGAAGATAATATTGAATTTTATGAAAGACTCCAAGACACAATTGACCAAACACCAAAGTGAGACATCTTAATAATCCTTGCTGACTGGAATACCAAGATAGGGGAAAAGAAGCAAGAGAGTATTGTGGGAATTTTTGGCCTTGGAGAACAATGATTTCTGCATAGCAAACACTCTTCAATCTAAAAGAAGACTTGGTACATGGATAACTCCATCAGATAAATTTCATCAACAACAAAAGATGGAAAAGTGTTATTCTTTCATCCAGCACACTACCTGAAGCAGACTGCAGCTCAGATCATGAGCTTCTTATTACTAAACTAACAATTAGACTCAAAACTTGCAAAAGAAATGAAAATTCAAGAAGGTTTGATTTAGAGTCCAGTCTTCCCCAATTCACTGTAGAGGTAAAAAATAGAATCAAAAGCCTGGAACTCAGAATAAAAGCCAGAAGAACTTTGGCAAGAATAAAAAACACAATCATGGGGGCAGCAACAAAACATCATGAAAATCCCAAACGAAAGAATATATTGCAGAGGCACTCAATGAGATAGCTTGTGGAAAAGCACCAGGAGAAGAAGCAGTAATGGTTGTCACAGCAGTTTGTTAGACAATTTGGGAAAAGGGAGTCTGGCCTCTAGACTAGAAGAAATTGCATGTACATCTCTTTGCCTAAGAAAGTCACAACTAACAGGACTATCACTCTTGTTTCTCACACAAGCAAAATTCTGCTCAAAATCACTTTTTTTCAATACAGGATGGAAACACACATGACCAGGAAAATTTCTATAGAACAAGCTGACTTTAGGATGAATTGAGAACTAACATTAGGTGGATCTAGAAAGAACAAGAGAATTTCATTGATTACAGTAAAGCTTTTGACTGTAGCAACAACAAACTTTGGATTTCATTAAAAAGCATGGTTATCTCAGAGCATCTAATTCATTTCCCAATAAGCCTGTACAACCAGAAAGAAGTGAGAACAGAATTTGGTGAAACAAATAGCTTAGAATTGGAAAATGAGTTAGACAGGGTAGCATCTTATCACCCTACCTTTTCATTATTTCCAGTGAATCAATTATTAGAAAGGTGAAACTAGAAACACTGAAAGCAGTAAGTCATATTGATGGAATGAAACCTAATAACCTAAGATATAAATATGTGGATGACACTACATAAATAGCTGAGAACAATGAAGAATAAACCAACATCCTTGAAGCTGTCTAAAGGGAAAGCAGAAGGGAAGGGCTATTACTTAATGTGAAAAATATGAAGGTGATGCCAACAACCAGAATAGATGAATACTTATAAAATTGGAAATGAAAACATTAAAATTGCTGAAATTTCAACTTCCTTGGTTCATTATTTTTTTTCATTTCCCACAATGCAAGGTTCACTGCTGGGTAATCTTGTGCATAAAAAGTCTGAGGATATTCTTGGCCTTTCAGATATTGTCGAGGTCCCTAGTACCATTGATGTTGCTTCTTTCTTTTAGCATCCAGGGCTGGGCAGTTGTCAAAGATGTGCTCCACCCTTTCATTATTATGGCTGCAACATCTGCATTTGTGTGGGATATTGACATTCAATCTATGTTTAAATTTAACAACCCACTTATTCTCTCTGCATCTGAGCTGTGACAGCATACAGTAGTCTTCTCTTCTAAGTTGGTCTCTTTCTCTGTTGTTTGTTTGCTTGCTTGTGATTTTCATCCTTTCAGTCATTTTATCAAGTTCTTTATTCCATTTTTTGTTGTTTTGTCTTTTAATGCTAGCAGCGATGGTCTGATATTCAATTTTATTGTTACATTGGTTACAGGATCTGACTGCTGTATCTGCCTCCTGGTCCACTGCTTCATTACTTTCAATGCCACAGTGGGCAGCAACAAACTTGATTGTCACATCAGCATTTCTGGTGATCCTGATAAGGCTTTTCCATACTCTAGTAGTGACCTGGTCGGTCTTTTGCAAGGGGCCACTTTCTAACTTTCTGATAGAGGATTGGGAGTCTGTGCATATCAAGTATTGTTCTTCTTTCCGTTTGCATTCATTAATGTATTGGTTTTTCTGAGATCCCACTGTCTGATGGTATTTGATTGATGATGATCAGCCAGCCACAGCTTAGCTATGTCTTCTGCTTTGATTACCTGATGTTAGTGAATATATATACATAGGTGTGTTATTTAAAAAAAGCAGTATATTTGTTAATATTCTAATTTTTAAGTTTTGGTGCCAGAAGTTAGAGGAAAAACATTTACCATGATTTTTCTTATTTCAATATTTACTACATAGCTACCGGAAATGGGGTCATTAATATTAGATACGATTTGTCATGCCTTGTAATGTTCCTTGTAAACATGTTGAATCATGAAATAATTGCTTTTTGCTTTTATATATTATATTCAACATAGTTGTGTTGAAAAATTTCACAATTATAGTTATCAATAGGTTTTGTTTAATGTTTTTAAATTTATATATTAGATAATTTTTATGCTGTTCATTGACCTGACATGATTGAATTCTAGAAATTTGGTTAAATTCTCATATTTTCATGGAATTTATTAACAATTGATAATCGAGGAACATTCAAATTAACCAGATTATGGCTTACTCTATAGTTGTGAACAATATGAATATTTTTCTTGAATCTGATGCTATAATTAACGCTATTTGGAGATAATTTAAATTCCTCATTGGTTACAAAGATGTCAAATTTATTCACAACGGGTGACCCTTCATTCTTAATAGAATTATCAGAATATGGAAATTGCAGTTTGTCCATAATTTGTTATTCCATCATCAGTTTGTAGAAATATCATTTTATTGAAAACTTATATTAATTTGATTAAACAGAAATGATTAATTTCGCACCCTGTCTGATATATAAGTTACTAATATAATAGCCAGATCAATAATTTAGCGATAGTATTACGTAATTACTGTTTAATCGCTTTATTGGGAACTTTTATAAAATACAGTGAAATGAGTTTTCGATAGATTGATAATTATGGGATTTAATCCGTCCATTGTTTATTTCGACAAACTGATATTTTGATAATTATAAATATTGATGCATTCCCTTCATAACGGTATATACCAACCATTATTTTTAATAGCCTTATAGTGCCAGATTACAAAATTATTTGCATTTAAAATTCCACATGTTGTGTACTGGACTACTGGTCCTAATTGTCATCTTAATCGATTGAGTTGTGTTCTAAGAATTTTCAGTAATGTCTAGAAAGGTGTCCAGGGCCGCCCCTTAATATCTGCAAAGTTGAGTAGAATTGTGAGTTGAAACATAAATTAAGAATTTTTGTTTTTTACTAAAGGTTTTTGTCTATTATTGTTTTATAATATAAATTAAAAACACAAGGTTTGCATAGTCAATTGGTTGTCAACAATGTTGTTCAAATCGGAAATGAATAAATAATGTCTGACAGTTTCTATAATATTATATTTAATTAATTGTTTATTGCTATAGTTATAATTTTGTACATTTAACAAATTTTGTGTGGGTCAATAAATAAATGTTTTTGAAAGTGATATTGAATACAAAGACGACATTTTTGTCCATCAAAATAAGCTTATGTCAAAGCAATCAGAGTTGTGAGTAATATTATGTTTCACGAACCTGTACTTCCACGTTTTTTTACCCAAATTAGAATGTTAGTTATTAATCATTTTAAAATCATTTTAAATAATCCAGTGCTCTTCTCCGAAATATTAAAAGTTTTTTTTATTATTTCACTTCAGGAAAGATAATATTGTGAAAAGTACATTTTGGTCTAACTTAGGGGGTGGGCGGTCACACTCACCAAAGAGAACCGTTTTTTTGACAATTCTAGGATGAGTGATCCCCCTCCTCGTTAAGTTATGTATTTTAAGTAGGTGCTGTTTATTTCTAGCTTCATAAACTAATCTTTCTATTCAATTTTTGAAATTAAGAGATGTAAAATATCTAATGTTTAGTCAGTTATGAGAAATGAGATTTTTAGTTAGGTAAGTTAGGAAAATTGTTAATTAATAACAAATTTTGATAACCTTATCTTGTAGTGCACTTCAGTAGTTCCTCAACGTTTTCTTTTCCGTAAATTATTGCTTTGGACAAGTAGGAATAGAAACCTATTACCTTTTCGAAGTAGATATAACCCCTTCATATTAAACAAGGTGATTTCTTCTGTTTTAAGTAAGCTAAAGCAATTTACCAGACTCAATTTTTTAATTGCTTATGTATGTGTATATGTTAAATTATGTTTATCAAAAAAATGCGAACAAAATAATGTAAAATTATTCTCTATTTGTTTGCTTACAAATACTGAATGATTTAAAGGAATAAATTTTGGAATTAAAAAATTACAAATTACAATTGATTACTTAAATGAAGATAGATCGCAAGTAAAAAGTGTAGTGCTTTTGTCTATTATAGAAATCTAATTAATGGCTGGAGGTACATTTATTTCGGTTTTTATCAAACTAATAACAACCATTCATACATCATGTCAGTAAGTATATCTTTTTCAAAATGTTTCATCCAGTAATAAGTATTTTTAGTAAGTTTCAATCAAGCGCCATATTTTATAAAAAGGTTTATTAATAAGGAAATTACTATATTGATTCTTACTATTAAAACAAATTACTGAAGTTCGGATGCTCACTATATCATTTTATAGCTACCAATTCAAAACGATTATAAATCAATTTAGGCGTCTAACTAATTTTTTATGCACACAAACTTTTGAAATTTTATAGAAACTTTAATATTATATATGTAGATAGAGAAATTTTTAGATTTTATGCACTGGATTTCTATACCTACATTATGTCTAATAAATGTTATTATATCCATAAGTTGAATGCAATGTCTGGTTTTGAATGGTTACTTATGTTTAATATTTTATCTACTCGTACTATTCTATTGTTTTACACATTTGACTAGTAAAAATGAATCTACTTTTTAGGACGAAAAGTCGCATAGAAAAAAGTGTGTATTAGGAAAAGTCAGATCTGAGTGGTATCTAGACCGTGGACTCCGAGAAGGTTGTCCCACCTCACCTGTACTTTTTAACATCTACCATCAAGCTGCAATCCTTTTGAAATAGGAAAAGTTGTTTAAACATAATACTGTGGACTGGTCATATAGGTACACATATTTTTTATTACTAAATAGACAACTGTTTCTAAACCTATTTTCTATACCTGACTTATTACATAATTTATAATTGAATATTATAAATGACTTTTATTTATTATGATTTGTGTATCACATTTCCTATATGTCTGAATTGTCTACTACTTCTTATAACTTTGGCGTTATCGGATCCTTTTATGGCATGTAATTATGTTCCATTTGTAGCAATGATAATTTTTTTCTTATAAAATGTTATTCAATAATAGTAAATCATGCATAATTATGATGCTTTATGAACAAATTTTATTTAAGACAATCTTCTTTAGGGAGGAGACGCCGTTTATAACCGTGAATTTAGTATGACTGAGTGGATAACATAATGATGCACTGTACGAGTATGGAGTGGATGCATCTTTATTACCCATAAATAGTCATTTAAAAGTGAACATATTGCTTTGTATATATCGTGATTCAATTTCAACTTTATCTGAAGTTGCCTAAATAAAATGATTATTTTGAAGTTAACAAATCTATTTTATTGCGTGTTTTAGAAATTATTTAGTTCAAAGAAAGAATCGGAAGAAAATTATTGTAGGTACATATATTATTTATTTAAAATCATAGCAAAAATTGAATAACTTACATAGGTAATATTGTTTGAGAGCAGTTTTATATTTTAAAATTAAAATTACGAAGCCTTAAAACTAAAAACAACATTGCCGGTTGATCCAGCAGATAGCCTAGCTCTTCGAAACGTGGGATGCATAGTTGGAATATGTTACAATACCACGTCCGAATGGTAGTAAGAAGGAATGTTGTATTGTGAAATATTCTAACTATTATCAGCGAAAGTTTTAAAAATACTACCCAAAATAATATAGTACCAACATGGATCGCAAGTACCGCTATGTGTGGAGCAGTTCAGTTCTCCAGTTCAGCTTTATTTCCGATAAGTGTGGTATCATCGACAAAGAGAGATCCTGTGAAAAAATGATGTATGGTCTGCGAGTTGTATTTGTTAATTCTCTGTGGTAGCAAAGTTGTTTCCATGGAGGAAACTCCATTCAACCCCACAGATCTGTCCTGTTCTTTTAGCTTCTATCTTACGTTGTTCTTCAGCTTTAAGGATTGCAGCTTGATGGTAGATGTTAAAAAGTACAGGTGAGGTGGGACAACCTTCTCGGAGTCCACGGTCTGAGTTGCTTACCTTGTACACGGTAACTGGTGTATTCGTGAGGGTCAATGAATTTAACAGCCATTTCCACCGACATCCTATATCGGCGAAGCAACCCCCAAAGGACGGGTTTGCTAACCCTGGGGTATGCCTTCCGCAGGTCGAGTAGGATTATTTGATCAGTATTTTCGGCATCAGGTTGAAAAGTGGTGTCTTGTCGCTTGATGTTAAGCTATTCCTGAATGTTTTCGTTAAGCCTGACGAAGATTTGTGTGTTGTCAGTTGTCGATCTGCCTTATCTGAAACCGCACTGATTTTCGTCAAGGATCTTCATTTCTTCAGCTCTATCTCTTAGTCGAGTGGCTAGGAGCAGACAGATTCCTCTGTAATTGTTCATATCACCTCTGTTGCCTTTTTTGAAAAGCGGTATCACAATACCTTGTTTCTCATCATTTCCCATTTATCTGCTCTGTTTTCTAGCATGAAAAAGATTCGCTGGATCACCATTTTCTGAAAATCACTCTCTGCCACTGATATATCGCAGTCGGATGTTATCCACTCCAGATGCTTTGTCGGGCATCTCAGCGATGACCTTTCATATTTCATTTTCCACAAAAGGTCGTGTTAATTTCTTATTGATAGCTTCTACGGGGCGAGTATCAAGAGCTGGTATAGGTATCGAATCGATGAGTTGTTGTGTATCTTCGGGGTTATTTTCTAAATGTTTTTTGAACTCTTCTTCGCTGAACAAAGGCTGGGTTTTACTATTAGGCTACTCTTTGTTGGAGTAGGCGAAGCAGTACATCCGGCCTATCTTCTTTTGGTTGGCTGCTTCTAGGCACTCTTGTGCCTTACCGGCCCACCATTCGTTTTCCCATTTTCAACATTTTCTTATACTCTGTTTTAGCCGTTGTCAGGTTCGTACGACATCTTTGTTTCTCTTATTCGGTGCGTTCTCTTCTTTCGGATATGCGTTTTTTGCATTCTTCTTGTTCTGTTTCGTGTCCATTCATCCAAGGGTTGATTTGACTTTTTGCTTTTCCGCATTTTTTCAGCGCTATTGTCGTCAAGATTTCTTGGATTCTTTCCAGTTGTCAGCTGTTCGTTGTTCTTGCTTCGTTTAGTTTTGTGTAGTGGCTTGTTTGTATGCCTTTTGGCATTCTACTTCATGTAGTTTCTGCCAGTTTATCTTGGTTCTTTGGTAATTCTGTATGTTAGGTCTGAGTTTTCTGATCTAAGGGCATTTAACAGTAACAAGAGTCAACACTTTAGGGTTGTGATCAGAAAGGCCCACACGATTTCCTGTTTTGAGTTTTTTAACCATATGTGAACCTTGTGTCGTGCTTGTAATGAATCAGTCCAGTTCGTACCACAGTCTACTGCCATTGTGTCTCCAAGTGCCTCTTCTCGTAGTAGGAGTTAATCCACGTTAGCTCGTCAATAATCCATTTCTTCTGCTTGCCGGTTTGTGTACGGCAGTCCAAAACTCCCGAAGTTAGCAGACCATAGTTGTTCGGATCTTCCAATTTCAGCATTCCAGTCACCGCCAATCAGGAGAAACTTATCTGTACTAGTTATGTTTTTGAGGCGCTCGAGTTCACATCTGACATCGGCCATTTCCATTTCGTAGGATGCATTTCCTGAGACAGGACAATAGACGCTCACTAAAGTGGTGTTATGGATGGTGATCGATGTCACCCGTTCCGTGTGAGTACGTTTCATTCCGTTGTCATTCCATAATTGGTATGTGGGTGCGTCCACTAGAATTACATTCTTGTAATGTATCAGATGTCTTTGTTTACCTTTGTGGTTGAAAGTTCTAAGGCCTTCTGCATGTTCCTTAAGCTCAGTTAGTAATGTTACGGTCTAATTATCTCGTATTTATTTCATAATAATTTCTCCGAAGCGTCTATTTCTGATGTTCGCACGGTTGATGTTCTAAGTTGTAATTCTGGGTTGTTTTTTTGCCAAGTGCGACGTCTTCTTTCTTGTGCGTTCTTCTCTCTTTACGTTTCGTATATCTTTTTTCCCCTCTACGTTGGATCCACCTAGTCGTTTTGAGTTGTGGGCCTGGGTTGGTTTCCACGTCGTGTATCAGTTTCTTTTGTGCCACCAAGCCAAGGTGTCTGGTGTCAACCATTGATTTCTTGGCCCTCAGTGAGTTTTTCAAGCTGTGACGATCGGCCAAAACGTCACCGCTTGTTTGAGCTGGAGGTTGATGTGGTACACTAGCAAAGAAGGTCCCATATGTCTGCCAGCCAGTTGATTCGTTTTGCCAGGGTTGTCCCTGCCCGCTTGTCACCACAGAAGGTAGAATCATTGACAAGCCAGTTGCAGCGTTATCATCATCGTCATCCTCGTCCGACCATGAGGATGATTTTGTACTCTATGCAGAACAATATTCTTAAATTATCAAGGTCCTGATTGCATTCAGTGCATCTTGTGCTACCATTGGTTCTGTGGCGTCGGTAATGGAAGTAGCAATGATCCATACTTCACTTGTGTAAACTGTCAATAACTTTCTAGTTGCCTATTTATGTTTTTATACCATGTATTCCTTTATTTTATTCGTTTATTGTTTTTTAATAAAGGAGTGTTCCGATTTACCCCATTGTTTGTTAAATAATGCACACATGGTTTTACCCTTATTGTTCATTGATTTTAAAACTCAAAAAATTGTATGTACTGTTTATGTAAAAGGAGGGGAAAAAATTCCTGTTTATTTTACCCAAAATTAAGGAATAAAATTTAAATCCCGTTCCCGGTACCTAGTGTACCGACACACCAAATTTGAAGTCAATGGTACAAAATTTAATTTTGTTAGACCTGATGTCGGCCCCATTATCAACTTTTTCTAAAAATCTTTCCTCTAATTGTGTCCTAGTTAACTGTGTACCAAATTTTAGCCCAATCCATGCAGGGGAAGTATTACTTTTGTACACCCCTCCCTCCCCCCCCCAAGTCTATCAAGTTAATTTTTTAGCAAAGTCTACGAAGCATTAAATAATACAAAAATAATTTTAATATAAGTTTCTTTTTTAACTAATGAATAATGCGTTTTATTTAAATACATTTTAGAGTGGGTAGGTATAGGTTCCATAAAAATAGCTGCAAAGAACTGAGCTGTTGTGTCATCCATAAACTGATTTGCTTGGTGCTCACTAATCTTTCACTAAAACTCTTCTAATCCTCTTTTGTACAAAATCTTTTCTTTGATGCCGAACTCAATGTCCAACTTATAAAAGTTCTCTCATAATGATATTAAAGGCTCAGTTGCACTCATCCCAGTTTGTTGTCTTGGGTATACCGCATACTGTCAAACATACATATTATGTATTCGAATGAAAAAATCATTGATTTTTATTTTGGAATATTTTTTACAGATTCATTCTTAGCTCATTTGTAGTTATTGTTTTTTTTCCCAATTTTTCATACAAAATAAAGATTTCTGTTAAATTTTGAAATGATGTATATATTTTTGTAATGTTTTCATTTTAGGCAGTTCTGCTATTGCTCAACGGATTTTTGGGGTTCTGCTTCGCTGAAAATGTATATGATCCCCTCGGAGATGTGATGGACCTACTAACACTTTTGAACAATGGCATCAACTTTGTAATTTATTGTTCTATGTCCAAGCAATTTCGTGATACATTCGTGACTGTTTTTGTACCGAAGTTACTCATCTGTTGGACAGAACACTCCTCATATCGAAGGGCCTCAACTGATCTACAGTTACAGCCACAAAACCCTAAACCGAACATTGGTTCATTGGAGGTTACACACACAAATAATGACGTTTCACTTTTGAATGACAATTCTAATTTAAATGATGACGCTATAGATCCCAATTCCAAGAGTCTTGTAATTCTGGATGTTCATTGTAGACTACCATCAGATGGCAGCAAGGAGACTAATAATTTATTGATCGAACCATAGAGTAATAATTTGTTGATCGAACCATAGTTACCTTACCTAGATCAAATATTTATCGTACAATAATATGTCTGTTTAGTATAATTTATTTTCTGCATACTTACCTTTTTTTTCCAATTTACTTTGGGGAGGAGGAGGGAATAATAGCACCCCATCTCTAAACTAACATACCATACTTCTTATGGGTCGATTTGACTAAAATTTGACACATACAAATGAGGAAGATTCCCATTTTAAAAATTAAAACTGGGTTTTAGCTAGCGGCCCTATGACGTCATCAAGTCAGGAAATTTGACATTTTTTATGTTGCATACTTCTCAAGGTCTGATTAAGCTGCAATTTGGTATACCTATTGTTTGAGTTAAATGATTAACATTTGAATTGGTACTTTTTAAATATAATATTGACTTTTGGATTTGTAGGCTAAAATTTATTAAAAAAATTTCATAATTATAATAATGCTTTTATAATATCGACTACAATCATCCTGTTTATTTTAATTACATATAAAAATGGTATTTGTGCCCTGGGATAAATACAACTTTTGCAAAACAAAAGTCTAAAATGGAGGCATTTTAGTCGGAAATATTTTAGGCCTTTAAAAACAAATTTTATACAATTTATCAATAATAAACACGTATAAAATCAATTGAACTCTAGATAATAAAATAAAATCTATTGTTTAAAAATTGGTTAAAAACTATTTAAGTTTAGCGCACTTTAGTGGCTACCAATTCATAACAAAGATTTTATTGAAATCAGTCATTTGTTTCCAACTTATTTCTCAATCAGTCTATCGAAATCAATATTGTGGTAATGATCATTAGAACTTCTGTCTATCAAATTGATTTGGACACGACACCACACGTAATAAAACTGAGCAAGCTGAGCATTAATTTGAAATTTGTACTGACTGATCAGTTATCAAAAGATGGAAATATTTAACTAAGGGAGCGTTCACAATTGACGTCAACCAATTTTTTGCCATTTTTGACCACCACCTCCCCCC
>JAUYWI010050785.1:0-17920 GCA_034780595.1 Parotoplana pacifica
GTCTTAGAATAATTTTAACAAGTATATTATTTATAGCGTATCATAAACTATCTATAGTACAAATTTGAAAGCCATAGTTTAATTATTTCTATTTTTATGCTATTTTGAAAAAGTATGTAGTAAAATACGAATTTTTTTACGAAACGACCTATACATAAGTACAATATAAGATAAAATCCAACTTTTTAAGATACACGCAAAAATAATAAATGTTTTCATTTGGATATACACCTCCGATCATTAAAAACGAAGCACCTATTGTTTTTTAAAATATTCTTTAATATTTCATTATTTTGAGGCTTAAAAGGATATCTTTTCTATTCGTTTTTACATTTAATTTAATCAATACTCTTTTGGCATTGTTTCTAGACTAATCAATTAAGTTTTCACTGTAATAACAAGCTTAGGTATTGATCGCTTATTAGGTATGTACCCAGCCACATGATGTAGGTACGGTTGCGTAATGCATCTATGTGTTAAACAGATTGTGCTAGCTAGAGGCAGAAAGATAGAGAAAACTGTACTATTTCCTACTTACTACGGAACAACTGGAATGTGAGTTTGAATACAGCAGCCCGTGTGATTACTAACTTCACAAGCAGAACAACATCCGCAACCTTCCTTTGCCCGCAGTCTCCAGACCTCAACCCAATTGAAAATATCTGGAGTCACGTCCAACGGGAGGTCGATCTCGTTCCATTTCATGGTCTAGATGGTTTTTGGGCAGAGACACAGCGCGTATGACAGAACATTAACCTCCTGCATTGATAGAGCATCTAGTCAACTCAATGTCACAACGTGTCCAAGATATCATTGTAGCCAGAGGTGGCTCAATTGACTATTGAAGATCCTTGAATCCCCCCTTTCAGAGAACGCGTAAAAGGTCCTCTTCAGAACCACCACATATTGATTGATAAAAATATGATGATTCATTAAATAAACATGATGAACGATAGTGATTAATAAATATATTTAATATAAACAAGATAGTCATATAACTTGTTAGAGTGATGCAAATCAATATTGATGCGTGTTTTTTAATGAGCGGGGGTATATATACATTTACTATCTTTGGTTCCTTAGTTTTGTTGTTTTTGTTTTGTTAAACCAAAAATTAATTAGTTTTGTTCGTAAAAAGAACCATAGCAACAGAGTTACTAGTTACATCGCGGTAGGTTTAATTTCATTCAAAATTTACCAAAATTAACTAAATTATGGACGGTTTGCCTATGCTACCGGGGAATACATTTAATGACCCTACGGTAAGTATATCTAGCCTTAATATATGTCTATATTTATATTTTAAAACGTCTGGTCTGTGTTTTTTTAAGAAATTAAATCTATGTATAGACTTATGAAAAACTTTAGGGCTTTAGTGAAAAACCATACATTAATGCCCTATTAATCTAGACGGTTTAGAATAAGGAAGATGATTTCTCATCTACATTCAGAGTCATCTACAAAAAGAAAACTTATTTACATGTTGATGACCAAATAAAAATGCTAATCAGTCTGACCAAATATAAATTTATAATTGGTCTGACCAATTTAGAATTGTTTGACTAAATCTAAATACATTTTGAATCATAATTTCTGTATCTTTAGATATGTGATTTATATAGTACAACTAATTATACATTTTGGAGTGTCTAGGGATCCACCTAGTCATACCTATATTATAAATGTTATAGATCCACCTATTATAGTGTAGTTATATATACACAAATGATAAGTTAGTGCAGTAAAATTATCTACTCACACCCAAAAACTGACCTTATGGATAGTGAAAATTATAAATACTATTGTTCTGTCAAATCCAGAGCATTATCCTTAGTTTATCAATTTTTGGCTTTAGTGGATAATGCTTTATATTTGACAGTGGATCCATAGCATTTACGATATAAGTATTACTAGGAAGATCCCTAGACACAGCCTATAAATTCTATTCTAATAGTACATTAGATAATTATATTATTAGAATATATAAATATTACATTTTATGTGTAGTCAAAAGAAACAGGCATAGTTTCAGAAATGTTAATGGAAAGTATTCTAATATTTCAAAAAAACATACCCATTGCCTTCCTATAAAGAAGACTCTACTGCCCTATCTGTATGCATTTTTATATATTAGAATCCTCTCCTTTAAACATTCTAGAACTATTTACAACCTTGGTCAAATGAAACATACCAAGTGCAATAATTTTGTTTTTAAATGTTCATTTTATAGGTATATAGGTAAAGTTCCAAAATTTTCAAAACATTACAGAAGGACATACATGTAGGTCTTTAAAAAATAGAGTTCTCTATTAAATTTAGGAAAAAAACAATCATTTATTTAAATTTGTGCTATAATTTCCTAATGATGAATTAAATAATTTTGTTTTATAGCTTATAATTATGACTATTACATAAATACACACATTAATAATGAAAAGTGCTATGAAAGTTGAGGGAGGGATTTTGGAACCCCTAATACCCTCCTTGGAAAAGTGTGCCTGGTATATGAAAAAAATTAGGTAAGAAACACCTTAGAGAAAAGTATTTTTTTAAAGGAAATAACAGAGTTTTCTATTAATAATGAAAAGAGCAAGGGAGAGTACAAAGAATGCCATTGGAACCATGCTTGAATAATTCTTTAGAATAACAGTAATACTAACTTTTATTTGACCATAAATTAGGAAACCCTTGGTTTTCCTAATTATACCCTACCTAATAACAGTATTGTTTTAGAATACATTTAGGTAGAATTAGAAATCATAGAAATACATATACTGAGTTGAGGAGGTCTCTATGGCATACCAAATTAACTTAAGGTGGCAGAACTCATCAAACAGGTAGGAAGTATATAGTACTGTTGTTGTTGTTATTATTGTTAGTTAAAGTATCCATGTACAGACAGTGCTACATGCCATGCAGATTATAGCCTCAGGATCCTATGTAAGGATAGTGTGATGTGGGCCCCAGATGTTTGAGATAGAAAGGAATATGCTTTTGTCACATTTGGAGTCAGTGCTGCATAGTCTCAGGATTGAGTTTGTATCTGTTGCAAGTTGGGTTTTGTAATACTCTGATTAACTGTGGCTTTGTGCAGTCAAGCATTAATCACTTCTAGATTTACCAGTATTGATGTCATTGTTAAAATTAAACTGGAATGGACTGCTCAGGTTTTTAGGTGTTAGTAAAAGCTTTACTGCAATCAAAGGCAGATCAATTGATATGGCCTCTTTTTGTTGGTGTTATTGACAAACTTATTGCCTGGAATATCAAGGTGGCCTAGGATCAATTGAATTAGGATATTAGATTTGAGTCATAGAATGTCTGAATTGATATTGCTAAAGTCCTGAAATGAAGAAAGAATGACATTGGTCAAGGATGAGCTATTAGTACAAATCATGATAGGGTTAATGAACAGGGAATCCTGTACTTTATTTGCTGACCCAGTCACACTAAAGTAGATAATACCAATTAGAGAACTCCATACCTATTGAAGCTAATGTAGCCAACTCAGATACTACATAGAAGGGAAGTTTCTAATTAGTTATGTCATTCGAAATTACCTCATCTCATCTTTATAGGATATAACTGGATTTCTGTTCTAACATTAATATATTTAATAGAACTATTTACTCTTGGATTTATGTCCTAGCAATAATAATAAGTATTATGTTTTCTAAACATTAAAATACTTTTCGAAAATAAAATAAACAGAAACAATATAATTATATACTATAGCAGAAACAAGAATAAGTAAAAATAATTTTAAAATAAATTTCTGAATTGGTGGATGACCAGAGCACAGATAACAATGGAAGCAAGGTTTATATATTTGATGTGGTTAAAGTTACCTTTATATATATACATATATAGATCAATGCATACATAAAAAATGAAGAAAAAACACTCATTGTTGTTAATTAAATTATAAATGTACTGACCTCAGATGTAGGCTTATAAAACAATGGATATATGTAGTTTCATTAAAATATTATTGGTCAAAAACTAAATAAAATGAGAAAACTATGATTTCAACTTGAATTGGTCCTATAATCAATGGGTTTTCAATTCTGTAAATGAATTCTTCTTTTTTTCTCTTTTTATGTTTGCATTTTCTACCTATCTGATATGTTAGCTTTAATCATTTCAACTATACAAAACTCATTCATTCAAAGCCTTGGTTTCCATTCTCTTTTTTACTTTGATCATCCATAGGTACCAATTCATAAAAAAACACATTTATTACATATTATTGTATACACCCACAGCAAAAATATTGCTGCTCTATAGATATATTTCACATTTTGGGAGTCATTGTCTCTATCTGATGATACCTTATAAATATAATGCAATTTCAAAAGAATATTTTGACACTTTTCAGTACATATAAAATAACATCAATAATATATCAAGGGCAGCAATATTGTTTTTCTGGGGTATGTTGATTTCTGAAGTTGATATATAAGTTTCAGAAATTATCAAATACATCCTATTAGATAAAAACATATTGTATTGGTATAAATGATTAAAATTTAAAACAAATACATAAGTGAAAAATAGAAAATTAATTAAAATAAGTACTATCATAATAAATTAAATATTTCCAAATATTCTAGGAAATATTCCATGCACTCAAACATGTAGATACCATTTGAATATTAACCCTGGTATGATGAAGACTAGTAATTGGTTGCCTCCTAGATTTCAAAGTCATATAACTTAATTAATTGAAATGCTGCTTCCTTCAGTATGTAACTGTTTAAAGATAATTTATTATTACCAAAACCAGTTTCTTTATATTCAATTGAATTAATAATGGAAGAATTATTATTGTAAAATAAAATAAACAAGTTTATATTTTGCAACATATTTTATAGTAATTTTACATCATTATGGTGAAAACTAATTTGTCATAAAATAATTCAAATATATAAAGGAAAAGAAATTAAAATAAAATATTACAATTGGTTAAATGGTAAATTATGGAGATACACTAAAAATGACAGTTCAAATAACAGTTCAGATGAATGCCCACACACAGATAAAGTGAATTAGAAAATTTTAGGAAGAAGGTGATCCCTTAAAATTGAGCTAATTTTTTAGATCTGGATCAATTTTTAATCAGAATGGTTTCTTTTATTTTGATTTCTAAATCTGATTTTCCAGAAGCTAAAATTTTAATATTATTTAAAGAAAATTTGTGAGAACAGGGATTGCAATCTATGAGGTGGTTACCAATCAGAGTATTAATTTGTGCTTTTTGATCCTAGTCATTGTCATTTTGTTTTACCAATATAAGAACTGTTTCTATTGCACAAACTCTAAATTTGATAGACAATCTTAGACTTCAAACTAAAGGTGTTTTACATTTGAGAAAAAAAACATTTTTTAAAATGTCAAATCTTTGAAAGACACATCCAATATTAACATTGAGGTCAGATTTAAAAAGACAAATGGTATAAAGGTTTGCCTACAAAAGGAAGGATAGCTGTATCAACAGTATCAAGGTCTAAAATAGATTTTACCAATTGTAATCTTTTATGTTATTTTGTTTTCCTTTTTATATTATAATCATTTTATGTACAAATTAGTTTACTGCCTGATGATGTAGGCTGTTCTACAAATCTTGTTACAAAATAAGAACTTGGAATGAGTCATGTTTGTTTTATTTAATAACATAAATTATTAAATCATTTTCATATCAAAAATAATTATTTGACAATAATCTTTAATGTAGTATAAATTGACAAGTGATTTTAATCTTAAACTGTAAGTTCCATTATTTTATGTTTCCCCAAAAAAGATTTAAAATGTCTATAATTTAATCAATTTCTAAAAGGGCAACCTTTTACCTACTTTGTCTTTAACATTTACAAAATCATCATCATTGTACTAGAGTTAAAATTATTTATAGGTAATCTAAAATAAAATAGTCATAAATAAATTTAAAAACAAGCTATATGTAGGTAAATATACACATATGTAAATTATCAAATATCTGAACAGATAAAAATAATTATGTATTATTTATGAATTAATTCTGATTATATTTATTGAAGGTAAATTTTGCATATATACAAGTGGGCATTTAATGGTTTTGCTGTGTCTTTATTTATTGTTGTATTAAAATGTTTCAAATTCTATTTCTAGCAAAATAGATTTCATGTTACACAAACACTGCAGTTTAATAATGGCTACCAAGTGCCAGCATATAGAGCTAGTGTTGGAATTGGAGGCAAACCTCTGACAGTTGGTGCACTTAACCAGTCAGAATTGGATGATCTGGCTAACTATCAACCATCTCTTACCTATGGCAAAGCTAAACCTGCAGCTCCTAAGGTGTGTTAAATGAATTTCATTTGATTTTCTTGTTTTGCAGTTTGTATGCTGTATGTATGTAATATTATCGATAAAATAATAATTCTATTATGAAAACTATCATACTATCAAACCATATCAGATTTATTTAATAAAGGAAATTATATTTTCACTATTCATGAATAGTAGTTCAGAGTTCAGCAACTGTCGAAATTATGGATAGTGAATATTTATTATTCCATGATTTATGAATATAAGAAAATTGTGATGAGCTTTATTATGTTTTACCCAGGCCTTTGTACCAGGTCATGTGGCCTTTGACAAAAAAGTTCTACGATTCTATGGCTATTTCAAAGAGACTGTAAAAGAGTCACCAGCAGAACATTTTAGAGTTCGCCACCTCATTATCTATTACTATCTGGAAGATGATAGCATTGCCATTGTGGAACCCCCAAAAGAAAATAGCGGAATACCTCAAGGTAACATTGCTTTGCATGAGCTCAAAAATGTAACAAATGATTTGTGTAACTGTATGTTTTTTCTTGCAGGTAAATTTCTTCGTCGACAGCGTCTACCAAGGAATGAAGTTGGTGATATCATAACGTGGAAGGATATAAATGTTGGAACCAATCTGACAGTTTATGGAAAAATTATTCGACTCACAGATTGTGACAAATTCACCAGTGTGAGTACCTACATATATTTAGTTTGTTTCTGAAAGGGAAAATACAAGGCGCTTCTTGAATGAAAGCTGATATAGCAATGTAGTATTAGAATTACCTAATTGATTTGATGTTTCATAATTTAATATTTCCATATTGTAGAGCTAATCAGGTAAACTTATTCATTGTTTTGAGAATTAATTTCAAAGTTAGTGTTCTGTTCTAACTAGTTCTACGCAGTACTGACATTTGAGTAATATAAAGCCAAACAATCTAAATGAAGTGGGCATCGATTCTGAAATTTCATCTATGTTTCAAGCAAACGTTGTGTGGGTTTATTTTGAATGAGTAATTCGATTTACAAAGGGTGTCCATAAAAAAGTAATGCAAGTGAGAAAATAATGAAATAATTCTAAAATTTATTTACAAAACAAGAGAGAACCTAATATCAACATATCCATCATATGCATCAAATATGTATTTGTTGCATATTATGATAGATGTTGTGATATAGGCTCTTGGTTTGTAACTACATTTTGGACTTTTAATATAGGTACATCATTATTTTCTCACCTGCGTTACTTTATGGACACCCGGGCCATGTATTTTCAACAATTGTGGCATTAACACTAATCCGCGTTTGCTCGTTTTATATGGAGTACGATTTGGGTCGGATTTGTTTTTATGTGTGCTTTGTCGATTTAAATTCAGACTCTTTTTAGTTATCAGAAACATTATAAACTTGCTTCTTCAGGACTTCCTTGAAAGTGAAGGTGTAATTGTTGGCCAACCTGAAAGCACTCCCGAGGATCCTTATATAACAAAGCGCACTATACAAGCAACCACCAAGACATCGCAGACACCTTCTGCTTTTGACAAACGGAAGCAGTTTATTGAGATGGATCGCAAGGTACTCAGGTTCTACGCCATCTGGGATGACAGAGACCAGACTTTTGGAGAGTGTCGTGTCTTTACAATTCACGTGAGCAATATAATCACACATACTTATTGATAGTCTGTTTCTGATGTTTCTTCAATGATTAATTTAAAATTCATCGAATGTCTTTGCATACAAATTTCAGTGATATCTTTGCTGCTACTTTTCAGTATTATCTGGTTGACGATACAATGGAAGTGCGTGAGGTTCACCAAGCTAATGACGGTCGAGATCCATTTCCGGTTCTAATCAGAAGAGGCGCCATTCCAAAAGATATTTCTCGTGTTCCTCCGACATTTCCTTCCATTGCCATGGAAGCAGGCCGTAAGAGTTCTTTAATTTGTTTTGAAATCAACAACTTTTTATAATTTTCCAAATTGACTTTCAATTGTTTAATTTATATTAATTTCGCTAACAATGTGGCACTTAAACAATCCAGAACGTTTAAGATTCACTTAGTTGTCATATGAATGATTAGCCACGCAAATGACTTTTCACATTGTCACACATATGATTTGATATATTTTGTACTGGTTCGACTTGTTTTATTATCACATCGTTATCAAATATGATTTATTATGTTATCACATCGTTATCAAATATGATTATTATGTTATCACATCGTTATCAAATATGATTTATTATGTTATCACATCGTTATCAAATATGATTTAGTATATTATTACATCGTAATCAAATATGATTTGTTATATGTATTATCATATTTGTATAACTCTATATAGGTACTCTATTAATTATATTGGCATTTATATCAAATACATTTACCTATTTGAATATAGAAAATAGAGAAACGCATCAATATTTGCATTCAAAAATCATAATAACGTGTCATATTTATGAATGCTGATTGCTTTCACATACGGTAATTTTATTTTAGCGTCAGAGATCTGTGAATACTTTAGTCCAAAAGATTTTGTTATTGGAAAGACGGTGCTGATACTGGGACGCCGTTTTCTAATTTATGAAGTGGACAATTTCACAAAATGCTGGTACAATGAAACCTTTGGTATAACCGAATTCACGCCTATCAAAGTGGACCAAGTGGCTCAAGAATTGGCCAAGATGGTAAGCAAGACAAATCAGAAATATATTAGCGGCATAGATTAAGTAAATCAGATATTTACGTATAAAACCACTATAATATTAATGTCTAAATTATCTTAAAAATTTATTGTCTTAATGTTATAAGAAATTTGGATTCCTTTGTATTTGTATTGAGGATACTTTTTATAAAATTGCTTGGATTTTTTTATAAATATGTTTAGTATTTATATTTTATTGTTTTAGGAAATCCCCCCGTACAATAATTTTGGTTCATATGAGGACAGCCTCGGCTCCTGCCTGTCGCTTCGACCTCAACCAGCTAAGAAGGACTACGTAAAAATGCTGGATAATGGATCCACAGTTTTACGCTATGAAGGTTTTATGGTATGTAAAACTTGCCAAACAATAACTTTGATTTTAAGTTATTTACCTTGACCTAGCAACAAAACACGGTTTTAATTGCTGGAAACTATATTCTTTCTATAGGATAGTATTCGTCCAGAAGACAAAGGCAGACGATTCATCATATCTTATCGATTGGCAGATGACACAATGACTATTTACGAATCATCAGTCAGAAATTCTGGAGTGACAGGAGGACTCTTCCTAGCACGAACAAGGCAGGCATTTACAGAAATCTAAATCTATTGATAGCTACATTTAATATTTACACAAATTAGAAACGTCATTTCAACAAATTAGAAATGTATATTCAAATAAATCATCATTAGCATCAATACCTCTCTTAATTCTCTTCGTAAAATCTTCCATGGTTTCTACTGAATACACCTAGAGGACTGTTTTATAACTCTTCCTTTTTTCTTCCAAAAGCAATAGTATTGGAATAAACTGTAGCTAGATAGATAACACTTTACTACAACCATACGCCCACAACCAATAATCACAAGAAGATAGATTGGGAGTTTTCGGTGTCCATTCAGCAGGTCCATTTTTCCGACCTACTTCCAAGAAGAGAGTCACCCAAAAGTTTTTTTGCATTTTCACAAAAATGGTAAATGTAAGCCAAAATGAAGAGACATTTCCAAGTTGTGTAAATATTAAAAGTAGATATCCAGAAACAGTTTATAATGTAGAATTTCATTACTTTATATTTGTCATATAAACTGGATGAACACTTTTAACACCCTGCATAATACCTATAGGTTCTCCAAGAGCAAATGGATAATCACGTTTTGATTCGCACTAATCATTCGCTTATGATAATTTTCTGTGTAATATTCTTTCTTGTGTTAACTCCAATTCAGCATTTTGGAAAACGAAGACATTAATATTATGATTTAGTGACGAATTTAGCAGCTGAGTCTGACATTATTTTTATGGAATCTAATTTTGGTGTTGGTACAAACATTATTTGTACCAATTTCTCAAATTTGTATCACCAGTTATTTCGGCTGTCAAAATCTATGGTCTACTAAAATGGGGGCTGCCGACCCCACAAATCCATTGTTGTTTTGTTTAATCACCAATTCTTTTATTGCATAAAAATGGACATATAGTGTCATCTACGCACATAAAGGGTATTATGAATATCGCGGAGTTTATATATCTATGTCTTTTTAACTTCTTGTTATTCACAAAATCGGAAATTTGTATAACTAACAAGACGCATCAACAAAATGATGTCTCATTGATAAGTGAAAGAACTTTTTAAATTTAAATGTTGTTGAAACTGTTACCTGAAATAATTATTTAATTGTTTCAGAGTGCCAAAGCCCGAAAGTACACATGATAAACCAGTGTACTATAGTCCTGTTGATTTTAAAATTGGCGGAAAAATCGAAGTGTTTAGTCACAGATTCACCTTGACCAATTGCGATACCTTCGTGTTGAAATACCTGGAGGAAAGGTCGAACCAGTATCCGGCCGATGTTATTGAATCGGTGAGGAGGCGTTTGGTGGAAGTTGAAGCGGAGAGGAAACCAGAGAGAAGAGGCATTCAGCTGAAGAGAGAGTGAGTTAAATTGACTTTGGATCTCATAAAACGATTGTTAAACCATTTTTGTTGTTTAGCTTTGTCTTTATAGAAACCTTTAAGCCAATTGCTGTAAGCCACATAAGTTGTTTTATAGTTTGGTAGGTTTTTTAACTTAGAAAAAGGCGTGTGGGATTGGCGTAAACTGTCAAAGATTGGCTGCGTTGAAAAATGTTTCTTTGCTTATCATTCAACAACTACTGAATTAGCATTTTCCTCTTACGTGATCAGAAGCTCGTGTTTCTTCTAAATTCAGACTTCCTGCTTAGGATTAAGAAAATTTCTTAAACAAATCAAGCGCTAGCGCCATTGGGACATACGAAGATTTATTTCCGAAATGTTTTTACCTTATAGAGGCTACAGCCAATTATACATCAAATGTCACATATCTAATGATCTATACAGTGACATATTCCCCAAATAGATATGGTCCACAAGAATCACACAAGTACCAAAAACTCAGTTTGATAATTATTCTTACAGTTTTTGAGATATTCGCATTTGTATTTGTATTCGCCAACTGCCCCGGTCATGTGACTTCTCCTTAATGACTTCTGGTGCTGTTATTTATCTGATCACTTCATATATATTTTATTACACGTATTTTATACGGAAAATCTTTTAATCTTAGTTTAAATTTGACAATCTACATTTGTTCAAAATCGACCATAAATAAAGTCTAATAGTCTTTTCTAATATCTATTTATTTATATTTTAAATTTTGAATTATACATCAATTGTGGATTTCCATCATTTTTTGTAAAATGAAGATACATTTTGGGACATCTTGTATATTGATCTTTGTTGTTTTCAGATGTGGCGATGAAGCACGCATGTCAGAAGAAATTGCCGGTCAGTTAAAGAAGCTAGCAATCACGGATAGTCTTCGAATCGATGACATGTTTCTGAAATACAACCATGGTCGAATAAATGGCATCACGTTGCAGAATCTTCAGGAAATGTGTCGCAAGATGTTGTTGCCTGACGATGCGGACCTCTTACATCCAGTAAGTATGACCAAATGTCACACAATGTATGAAGTAGCGACTTACACAATTTTTTATAACGTTTTTCAATTCTTTCTTTTAATATTTTAGATTCTGGACAAACATGGATCTGGCGGGAAAATGTCCCTAGAACAATTCCGCAAGTTCTTTGAATCTTAAACATCTTTTTGACACTGATTTCACATACTTTGTGCTCTGCTAATAGATGATCAGCTCTAAGCAAACAAATAATTGCCTAAATCATTTACAAAATTTGTTAAGATTATTCACTATTATTAATATATGTATCTTTTATTTTCATGAGAAACATTTCAATCTTTTGAATGAACATGAGAAATACAGTGTTTTAAGGAATTGGAAATTAACACTTTTTTATGACGTTTTAAAAGTACTTATGTCAAACTAGTGCAACTTAAGACGTTCCATTTAGTACTAAACTTTATATGATAGTTAAACCTTTTTGGGGGCGCAGCACTAAATACCCCCCCCCCTTGGGATCCACTCTATAACAAAATTGTTTTAAATATAATCATGAAATGTTATATTTTTGGAATTTGTACCCTGGATTATAGTGTGTTTGTCACAAAACCTATATTTTGTCTTTACTTGAAAATGTTAGAACATATTGTACCTGCAAAAAACCTTTTCTGGAATATCTTTATTTTCAATTTATTTTTAACATTTGAAATAGGTAAATTAACTTTGTCTCCAAGAACCAAGAAAATAAGTTTTAGCAAACATTTTAATTAATTTACCACTTTGATAGGTACATTTTTTCCAATAAATATATTTCTCAAATTATTAATGTTTTTATTTGATATCTTTGTAATATGAGGTCGAGTTAAACACTTTCATTGAGTTATTTAAAAATTTTGCCGGCAATGTAATAAAATAGGCATTTTGTATGTAGACTTTTTTAAATGTAATAAAATATTTTGAAAAGTATATTATACGAAATGTCATTCAACTTTAGTTCATTTTATACTTTTTGCTCCTGACATAGCTATATTGTAAAAGACCACCATGAAGAGTTAACTAACAAAAATCTAAAATTGAGTTATAAACATATGGCAGTATAATGGTATGTCTCTTGCTTGCAGTGCTTATTGGCTTGACCGGCTAGATTTGATTTCTGTGTTACCTATCCTATTGTATGTACTATAGGCTTGATTATATCTTGTACCTGTACCATGTTTTTGGCTGTACATCAATAAAAAGTAAATATTTTGTTAAAATAAATTTCTGTAAAAAGATAGTAGGTGCCTACTGAATTAGTTATACCATATATAAATTCGAATAAACACCCTACTTTCAATAAGCGCCTGGACTCGTTTAAGCGACGGATTTAAAAAATGCGGATCACATTAAAAACGCCCTAATCATAATCTCCTCAGTATTCCAGATAGACAGATGGGTAGGATAAGTACAATACGTAGATGTCAAATTATATCGATATATCTCGGTATAAATCAACATCTATTGGTAGTTTGTTTGTCACTCTGTACGACTCAAACATAAAAAAAACCTTTTAGGGTAAGCTCCAATGGTAATAATCGCCGGGTCGTGAATTACCCACCGGCTATGAATAAATCGATCGTACTAAACGCCCAGGATATTCGAGTATGTACGGTATTGGGTGGGTAGATAGCATGTAGGTACCTATTATTTATAGGAATTTTGTTTTAAACTTTATTTTACTATTCAAGTGAGCATTTTTCTTCACAAACTACTATTTATTAATAAATGAGAGAAAAGAAGTTAAGTTTTATAGATTTCCTGCCAGCCTTAGTAAAATATCTGAAGTCTATGTATCTGAAATACTGGTCCGGCCGGAATAGAAAAGTTTAGTGAATAGACTTTTAATATCATATCGGACTTGACTTTTATGCCGGACTAGTAGGAGGTTTTCTTGCCAGGCTAGAAGAAAATTTCAGCCGGACTTGGTGAAGCAAATTCCTTCTTTCGAGCATTGGTACTGGGTATATACCTAACCAGCGAACAAATGGAATTAGTCATTAATTTAAAAAATAAATAAAAGTAATTTTCTGGAAATTCCCTTTCATAATTTGTAAAACTATAGACGTTTGCTCTTTATGTTTATGTACCTTAGTTAAGTCAAAATTAAACGTGAAAGGGTTAACAATTATATTAGTATTGCAATGAAATATAATTATTATTAGTGTTACGTATCGTAGGCACACGTTTGGAAAGATGCGTTCAGAGTCAAAAATCAAAATTGAATACAGAACAGGGTTTACATACCTAGGCAGATAATGCTACTGGTAAAATTCTAAGTCTTATACCTCAATTTTACCATTTTTTCTTTTCAAGTATTATAAGTAGTAGGAGTACATTGGATGATTTTGACTAGGTAGATAAAATATTATTAACACGGTTTTATAACTTGAAATGATAATGTTCATTGAGAATATTAATATTAGTCACTTTATTGAGAAAATATCAGCTTTTTAATTTTTGTTTTGCTTTCTGGTGAATACCGCAACCCCGAACATCACTAGCATAGAGGATGTTCGGTAAATAATTATTGCTTAATTGTAGAAATGCTAGAAGACAAGTGAGATTCTTGATGTTATATGTAGTTCACTATTTCAGGTTGCTATTATCATTCGATGACCGCGTCATCAGTTTGTCAGATATAATCAGACCAAGATAGTTTACCTCCTTTGATCTATTGATTTATTTCTTATTGATTTCAAGATGTTGATTAGCTACATCACAAAGTTCTGCGTTTCTACATCCTTGTCACTACTTTTGAAACTATAACACGGAGTCAAAAAAGTGTTATAATTTCAAAAGTCCTAAGATCTTCTGGCCAAAGAGATAGGGTGGTCACTCTTAAATATGCTTCTGGCCCAGCCTGTAAATATTTATATGCCAATGTTGTTTTGTACATGAAGAAGTCGCAAGACTAAACGGTTGTACCGAACACTAATCTTATCTATTAGGTACCTATAACTTTTATTACAAAAGATGTTTTCCATCTTTCTAATATGTCGTAACAAACAAGAATAATACCTATTTTTCGAGATTTACAGAAACATAGATCTTTTATCTATCTATTAAGGAACATAAATATGTTTTTTTAAGTTTCAGAATGTGTCCGGTATTTTTTTAATAATTTGATTTCCATTTCCTTAATAAATAATTTGGGCCTATATAATAGTTAAAAACTAGTTAAAGATGAAATATTGTTCTTTAACAAAAATATATACTTACAGAAGATCTAGCTAAATGTTGCTAACACCAGGTCAAGAACGCGAGCCGAACGAACAAAAAGTGGATGGACCTCATGTAATTTCTTGGTCGTTTGGCTAGCGTTTTCGATTTTAGCGTTTAGTTTTCTTAGAAAGCATTCAAAATTAATTGCGTGTTGCGTGGTTTCTTTCGTCGATTCATTAAAGAAGAACAGGTATAGTTTGCTTGGCCTTAAATAGAAACTCTATTGCCTATCTCAACATGTCCAAAAGTTATTCTTGGTAGTGACGTGTCTCTCCAGTACATAACTGTGCTATCTATGGGAAGTTAGCATAGTGCTCCAGAAAACATGCAGCAACTGTGCTGACCATTATCACATAGAAGAAAGTATGTAGGTATATCTAATGGTGCTATTATATTTGTGATTGTTAAATTTGACGTGTTTGCCAGGCCATATTGTGTAGAGTGAGGTAAAATTGTCTGAGATAAGAAAGTTATTTTATAAGTTTAATTTTGTACAAAGATTTTTCTATTGTCTAACTGTTCATGAGTAGATTTGTATGAGATAACAGCAGAATAAGAAAGTTTATTATCTACTTTTATATGGGGTGACTTCATTAAAAGACAGTTTTTTATGAGTTTAAAATTAAAGTTTTATTCTCAAATTTCAAACCCATTAGCTATTTTGTAGGAAACTTTACTATTGTGTAAATTTAATTTTATTAATCAATTTAGTTACTTAAAATACATTATATAAACAGAAATGTAGATATAAATAATCAAAGCACAAAAAAGCACATCATTATCATCATTAAGGTTTTTGTATGAAAATAGAAACCACAGGTACAGGCTCAAAATGCTTGTTCAAACTGGTCCCAAGAACAAGGAAAGGATTCAGCTGTTTTAAAGGAATGTGTAGACCAGTCTCAAATTTGTAATAAGAATGGTTAAGACAAAACATATCGTTTACCATTTCGCTGGTCTTTTATTGATAAAAATGCACGTAATCAAATTGAGAGCGAAAAAAATGAAATAGAAAATGTTGACTAAATATTTGCCAATATGAAACGTCGAAAGATAAACTTTGGAATTCTCAAAGAATATGGGAATTCTGTTAGTTAACTAAATTATTCTAACATATTCTTCTCTTGGAAAATGAATTTCGATATAACTCAAAATTAGCAGGTGACCTTAATTGTAGATTCCTATGAATATTATTTTGCCGTCCGGGATGGTTTTTTTCTGCCAACATTTTTGAAGCCCTATTTGACTCAAAGATCGCAGCACTAAATTTAGGCACAAATGGTAGAAAACCCTTCAAAGTGTGTGTCACCAAAATTCATTTTTTAAAACTATGTTTCAATTTATGTCGTAATCAACTGTACATTTGACAAAGGTGTGGGGGTATCCCCAACGGAAAGGGTTCTAAGAACAGCAAACAACAAGCAAATGAGAAAATGGTGCTGCAGAGTAGCCTATCGAACTAATAAAAGTCGAAAAACACAACCACAAAATTCTATTTTTTTAAATACTTTTCAGTTGGTATCGACATTTTTGGACAACATAGTTTCAAAAATAACTTATGTTAGATATGGGCGATGAAGGCTCGAGCCAATAGATTTGGTGGACGAGGGCTTAAATAACAGTTTCGATATACTAGATGGTATTTTCAATCACCGAGCTTGACTGGCCATCTTATCATGCTTCAGCTTGGGTGTAGAACAAGATACACATGAGTACATAGTTTTGATTTGATCTTGAAGGGATGTTGTTTTTATGTTGAAGTTATATTTATATTGTTACACATCTTTTGGTTGGATTGCATTCATTTCTATGATGTTAGTACTGTCGAAGGCTTGACTGATATTTTTTTTGCTGCAGTAAAAATTTATTCTACATATTACTATTTTAAGTTAATTAACTATAATCTTATGGTTATATTTGACCACATGAAACCTTAGTTACCATGTCTGAAATTTTATTTGATTTACATTTCTCTATCCTACTGTTGTTATGGGAACTATTATTGCATAGTAACAAAACAGTCTTATACATTATTCCAAATAATAATAATTTTATAGTAATCATATAGTTATCATATCAGAACTTTTCTTTCATTTAGCAACTGTTGTTGGAGACACTAATATAACATAGACACTTTAATACAATTATGTTGTTTGTTCTATGTGTTCGCTAACTTAATCAACGTATTGTTTGTTATTCGAGGGTTGGGAGTAAAGTGAAACGATTACCTACTTACAGTTTTAGACTCGACAAAATATCTTTTTCGTAAATCTTTTAGTCGAGTAAATTGAGTTAATACAATTCGTACGTTTCCAATATACATTTGTGAATATTCAGTAATAAATGCAGGAGTTATTCCTACGATATACCTAAGTGAATCTTGTCCACCCTGCACCCTACATGTTTCTGCTATTCACTCACGTATGCTGTTGATTGTCATATTAAAACCTGCTCTGGTAACACTGGAGTCTGTCTTGAAGTAGAATTCCACATCTCCTGGAGTCAAATAAATTGGTCTGGGCGGTTTATGACAAAGTCGGCCACGACCAGCTAAACAAGGAACATAAAAACACTTTTTAAATAACATTTGTGTGGATGTAAGTATAGGTGTGACATATGTATATTATACAGGGTGGCAATAAAGTTACCATACAGTTAATGTTAAAATAGAGATTTTAAAAATAATGTTATAATTCTTGAT